>JAJOHK020001408.1:0-13781 GCA_022457215.2 Leucocoprinus gongylophorus | reverse complement strand
AAATACAAAAATCCCATGTATTACAACTTAAGCTCAAAAGATTAGAGAAAAATATAAAATAGTACAACTGAATAATTTCTAATCTTAACTTCTTTTCCTTTAGCATATACACATTTTCCTTCTTCAATACTAAATCTTCCTCAATTTTCCATTTGTCACCTCTCAGATTTCTTACCCTCACCTTCTTCATTTATTTTACTATCTTTACTACTTCTTTATTCTTTTCTCTTTCTCTTTTTATTTTTTCTACTAATATTGGCTCTAGTTCTTCTACTACTATCTCTATTATTCCTTGTACCCATTCTTCTTTCATCAACTTCTGATTTTTGTTCTTATTTTATGTCCCAATATTTCAATTTGGTCTTTTACTCAATCTATTTGCCTTTTTCAATTTTGTTTCTAGGACATGTTTTAAAGTAAAATTGAATCTTAACAGGTATAATACCCAACAAGCTTGTATTTCTGTGTTTTTATGAAATACTTCAAATTCTTATGATCCATCCAGACTTTTAACATCTTCTAATAAATGCCTTTAGTTTTATAATCCTCTAATAACCACCAACATCTCCTTGTCATGAATCTCATTAAGAGATTTTAGGAAGTATACTACTGGTCTCCATTGTCTATTATTACACTCCATTGACAACACTTCATTGACAACACTCCTCTTGTAGCATAATCTAATATATCTATTTCCATCCTCATCTTCTTATCTAAATCTGGTGCTACTAAGATGGGTTCTATGGTGAACCTTTTCTTCAACACCTTAAATAACTGCTCCTGCCTTCTTTATTTCTTAAACAATGAGAAAGACATGTGACTATTGATTACATGTCATATGACAACTATGTTAGAAGCCTAGAACATCAGAGAAGGAACTAAAAGAAGTGATATCAAAATATATGTCTATAGGATATTATTCTCATGGTATACTCATGGCTGATATATGAACTTTAGGATAGGGTTATTTATTGCTAGCATAGACCATCTATGTATCATATAAATAGTGTAGGAATATAGTGAGGACTCCTTGTTAAGTTTTCTTGTAATTCCCATAGGATACTTTGTTCTTAGTGATACTGTTGGTTTTCTTTGACTAGTGGTTGCCACAACAGAAAGAGAACATTATCAATACTAGAAATCAAGAAAAGATATAGAAACAACAATATAAAATAATATTAGAATATGTAAAACTCTTAAAAGAGATCTTGTAAATACAAAAGAGTGAAGTTATGAGGGATATTGAAATAAATACACTAGTAACATCTACTTGCAAACACTTTCCCTTGCTAACACATTTCCAAACAGTGAGCTTTACACTGTGTAAGAAGTTCCTTTGGAAAATCTAGTGAATAAATTGCAAAGCTCTTTTAGAGCCTCTAACAATACTGTCTATTTTAGATGATGTATCCCAAAGGCATCTCTCAACTTAAATCTTACAACTGAAGATACCAACTGATACTCATCTTGCCAGCCTTTTCTAGATTGATAGAACTCTCTAAAACTCATTTAAAAAGTAATAACAGGTACTAGCAATACTCACTTGATAAAATAGAGGTTAAAACTGCTCTTGAGTAGAGAAATTCAGATGGGAGTCCTTTCTTTTACTTTTCTCTACTTGTAGCTTATATATTAGCCTAAAAGTACAAAGAATAAAACTAGAAAATGAAAACCAAAACTATAATAAAGCTCTCTAAGGTTTTGTGAGCATATAGCTATCTCTTTATTTATAACCTAACATTAGCCCAATGATTGATTTCTAACCATAACCCTAATCCTATGTGTGTCAACCAAATACTAAAGATAAGCTAAGGAAGAATCACATAACTATTAAGTCTATGTGTAAGAAAATTGCTTAGATAAGTACTGCTGCTTAGTGTGTAATGACTAAGCAACACTATAGAACAATTATGTAAGCCTAAATGGCTGACCAACAAGATTATTACAGCCAAACTTAAAAGCAGGTATGAGAATGATTTCTCTTTTTCAGTTTGTAATAGTTTATTGTTGTAGTTCTTTTTTTCAGACAGAAAATGAGTAATACATTGTGAGCCAAGAATAGTTGGTCACTATTTTTAGATTAACAATCAATTGGTAACCAATCATAGCTATCTTATTTAGTATGTAAAAAGAATCAGCTATTATTGCTATTCTCTTAGTAATTAGCCATACAGTAGCTTATCTGCCACTAATAGTATTATCACTTCTTTAATAGTGCTATTTTTGACATGTTTTGGCATGTATGTCAATAGTATCTAATAAGTCTATATAATATAAAATAATAATTAGAGGTAACTCCTCAACTATTATACTAACTTCATTATGACAAATTTTACTTTGTTCACTTTGCTGCTTTTCCTATTCTAATAAAAATCAGAAATAAAAATAAGATAAATAGAGTCTATTGTCTTCAACTCTAATAGTTATTGTTAGAGCAACTAGACAAAGTCTATAGTATTTAGTAAAGTTTCAAACTCTAGTAGAATTCTAAGTTTAACTACTAAGTACATAACTTATCTCTAAGAGGTCTAAGAGAACAGAATAGAGTTCTCCAGATGTAACAGCTACTCTAAATATCCAAGAGTCTATTCCAATCAAGTGAAACATTAGATACAATATTTTATAACCTAACTATAAAATAATAGAGCTGTATAAATAAAAACTTTAATATATCAATCTTGAATATTACTAAATAGTAGAGGCTCATTAGTTAGTGGCTAGAAAATTTGGGTTAATGATTAGAAAAGATATATAGGGGTTTATAGTATTGGAGTAAAAATAAGTAGGCTCTAGTAGTATTATAATAAGATAGTAGTAAAGGAAAACCATCTTTGTCTTGAAGTAATCTCTTTCTCCTCCACTCTTATTGTTGTTAGACTTGAAAGATAAAAAGTTTATAGAGTTAAAAATAGGCTTTGTATTACAAATCAAAGATCTAAGAATGAGTTGATAAAAAGAATCTTATATTGGGTTAATACAAGAAAACTTAATAAAAAACTTTGTACAGAATTATCTATCTTATATATCAAATACTAATAGTCTGTACTCTACTACTTTAGTCTACCATATATCTATCTTCAGGTCAATATATGTTAAACATGTTATATAATGCCATTCCTTCCAGAACTTTCTACTATCTTCTATCATAACATATAACCATGTGACTTTTGTAACTGTGATGGCATTACAGAACTGTGACTAATGTGTGACAATTTGTAATAGTAATATGTAATGTTATACTAAATCCTAACCCTAGTTCTTAAAAAAATAGAAAAATAAAAATAAATTGAAATAAAAAAGTAAAATAAAATAAAATAAAATAAAACAAAGTTTGACTTTCACAACTTTGACACTTTGGCAGTGTTGTAGACTGAAATTTCAGTAGAATAATAGGTCTTCTAAATATATAAGATAAATAATTTTATATGGAGTTCTCTATCAAGTTTTCTTATATAAATTTTATACAAGGTTCTTTTCTCTGATAAACACTAAGATTATTAGATTGTAATAGAGAGATTTATGAAATTAATAATAAGTTTTGACAGTATTGCAGACTTAAATTTCAATAGGATAATAAGTTTTCTAATAGTTACTATAAGATAAATATATTATAACTATGTTCCTTGATATTGTTGTTCTAATTCTTTTTATAGTGTTCTAGATATATTATATAATATATGATATTAATATAATTATGTACCTCTTTATTGACTGAGAAAGAAATAAAAATAAAAATAAAATTGAAATAAAATATAAGAGTTCAAACATACCATGACAAGTTTTAACTTAAGCAAAGAGTTAAGTAAGAGAGAAGAAATGATCAATTAGTAAAACATAAAAATACAGACTGATATCTACTACTCTATATACATCATAATTATGAGTAAACTGTAAGACATCTATATATATACAAAGAGAATAACATAAGGCAAATATATGGAGAATATAAAGAAAAAATGAAGAGGCTTTCACTACTATATGAAATACTGACTGGTAAAACATAAGGCATATAATATTTATGAGTTATCAGATAAAACAAATCCTATATATGTCCAAGTCATATTATATATGAGCATTAAATATGAAATAATAATAATAATACTATTACATTTGTTGGAATTGCTACTTCTATTGAAAAACTTGTTTTTATCTCTCTTATCTAAAAACATTACCTTTTTCTTTTCCTAATCTCTTTACTTTTCTTGTGAGAATTTTTATTTATATTTCTATCTAGTTGCTCTAGTAAGCATAGTAAAAGTTTATATTTGTATAAATACAAGTCTTGCAAGAAAAGTCTAAAAGATTAGAGTAAGTGAGTATCTATTTTTTGGTAATGTAGTTAAAACCATATAAATCAATGCAAAGACAAGAATTTCATTTTTTTGTTAATATGAATGTTGAAAGAAACAATATACTGCAGTATGATGTAATGTGGACAACTAATAACTATTTACTAATATAGTAAGATTGTTGGTGAAACTTGATATAAGAAATATAAGACAAGTATATAAAAAACAACATGTATAAGACATATGTTATCTGTTATAACCTTAAGCTTGGCTCAGGTTGCAACTCAGGCAAAGACTTGAGTAAGAATGAAGAAAATGATCAATTGGTAAAGTGTAAGGATACAGGAATATATTTACTCTATATATACCAATTGTATATGAGGCAATTGTCCACCATGCATGAGTCTATAAGTCATATAACCATGAGGAAAGAGCAATGAAACAATGCCTACTATATAAGATACTGACTGAGACAACTATGGCACAGCTGATTATATCATCATTCATTGCTCTTAGTCCTAGTCCTTGCTATATATATGAGGCATTGATTGTAATATTATCTATATATAAGTGTCATATAGGCTATACTAATATAAATAGATAAATGATATCTGAGTAACTCATTATAAGTGCTGTATATCATTACTTAGTCATATCATGTTGATTGCAGTTGCAGTATGAATATGAATAATTAGAGTGTTTATAAAACAATGTTAAATCACTTAGAAGGAGAAATAGAAACTTTGAGCAGATATAGAAACTTCAGGACATGGTTAATTCTTCTTATTGTTATAAGACAAGAAAGTGTGGACAGACTTAAGAACAGATAAGATAAGATATAGAAAGTAGTTATATTATTAGTCTATGACAAGAGAGAGAAGGCACATGACTAGGAAGTCACATAACATTACGTCATAGGGCCTAGAGTAGTCTAGAATGGTCTGAAAGGATTTAGGGTCTAGAAGGATCAGGAAGAGTCTAGAGATAAAGTAACATCAAGGAACATGTTAACAGCATGGGTTCTTCATGGTATACACATGGTGCACATATGGATGATAGAGATTAAGAGTAGAGTTAAGAGTATGATGTTAGAGCACATGTATACAGCATGCTGGCCTTGAGGTAGACATAAGATGGATGAGTAATAGAACATAAGGTAGATTACTAATGGACATGAGGATAGGGTATTTGTTGTGGCAACCACTAGATACAAAGTCTAATAGCATCACTACAAGTAAATCTCTCAGTAGGGATATCTAGTAGGAATACGAGTTGTGTATTCACAAGAGAACTCAACAGAAAACCACAACAGTATTCTACCAACTATTTATATAATTGTTCTTAGTCTGTGCTACAACTTCTCTATGCCTACCCTAATGTCCATGCCCTATCCTCATGTCTATTACTCATCTACCATGTGTCTACCTCAAAGCCAGCATGCCATATACATGTGCCCTGACATTATACTCTTAATCTCTATTGACTATGTATGTACCATGTGTATACTATGAGAAACCCATATACCTTGACATCATTCTAACCCTAGGCTCTTCCCAATCTTTCTAGAATGCTCTAGACTGCTCTAGGCCTATGATATCATGTCATGTGACTTCACAGTTACATGCCCTTTTTCTCTCATTGTAGACTAATATCACAAATAAGATACTCACTGGTTGTAATACTGAGGCTGAATAGTGTTTCAGGGGTTCAGTATAAGGATATGATGATTGACAGATGATGAAAAGTATCAACGGGGATAATTGATGAGCACTTCCCAATGCAAGTTCAATTGTGCAAATCCATCCAGCAGTTCATGAGATATTAGCCAACAAAGCTTTTACAGCTACTGATGGCCTGATATCTCAGTAATTTGTTGTTGCTCTTGTACCTCCCACATATGTGTAGATAGCCCTCATTTGGGGCATTCCAGCGCAACTTAGTTTGTGAAAATCGGTCCACTGGTTGTGGAGATACAAGCTGAATGAAGTTTGTGACAAGTAATAATTACTACTACTATATCTTAATCCTAACCCTAAAGTCTGTCCTCACTTTACTGTATCATGACAGTATGGACATTAGGGTAGGATACACAGTCATATCACAGACCATGGATAGTTTATATAAATAGTTGGTAGAATACTATTGTGGTTCCCTATCGAGTTCTCTTGTAAATTACACAACTCATGTTCCTCACTAGATATCCACCCTTGAGATTTATTGCTTGTGCTTTCATTGGATATTGGTCTAGTGGTTGCCACAACACTTATATGCTTTGGTCTGTACAACTAGTTATATCTTCTTAGAAGCCCATACTATATGTCTCACTTATACCTCTTTCTCCACCTATACTATATACATATCTTCTTCAGTTTAGTACTGAGCTAGCTTGCTTTCTTTAGAATCAGAACTCAAGTTTTCACCTAATTCACAAATCAATTAGGTAATAACCACTGTTTTGGTAACTGCCTGACATTTTAGAGAAGCACTTATTAATATTCCAGTACCATAGACTGTACATCATTGACAGAACTATCCAATAATAATAGATGATAGAAACCAGGTACTGTGCTTGGAGCAAAAATTATAAAGCTGATATGATCCAATCAGATATAAAGAAAAGTCTTTTCCTTAGTCCAATCTTCTTCTCTTATTTTGACTTCATAAGATTTATAAGGTATGATCTGAGGAAGGTTGAGGTATCTCTACTAGATAGTAGATGGTCTGTTGATGGCAGATAGCCCATTCTCATCCTATTCCATCCTGACCTTCACTTCTTGCTTGCTTGACATTGTATGTCAAGTGTATAGCCTCAAGAGCATGCTCAATACATCGAATGAATGCCTGATTCAGGTACTTGAATTCTATTCCAGATCAGTATTGATAATCTAGAGAGGGGACACAAGGCTAAACATGCATAAAGCCCTTGAGAACCTCAAACTCTGGACTGACTTGCTCCAGTAGCTTATCAAAGTATTTATCTTTGATCAGGATTTGTTTTTTTTTCTTTTACAAATCATGATCATCTACAAACACTGATAAGGCCTCCTTTAGCACTGAGGTCATTTCCCTTGGAGCTCCTTCTGGTCCCAAGAACTTGATGATCGAATGGCCTAATACCCATAGAAATGATTTGATATCATAAACTGCAGTGTATACAAAACAAGCATCCAACATACAACTCATAGATGCAAGTGTTCCCTATGTGAGGATCAAAAAGGCTTAGATAACATTACCCAAGAACATACTGTAATATGACCAAGTCTAGCATAATGCAAATCAAATGAAGGAATATCATAACACTAGAAGGATACATGAATGGATTTCTCAAAAGGAGGACACATATGTACCTCTTCATACCACCCCAAGTCATTGAATGATAGTGGTCTAGTGCATACTTTACCTTTTAGTAAACTAATCAAGTACTCATAGGCATCTTCAGAATTGCCCATCATCTTCTTTGCTTGGAATATAACTGACTCCTCAAATTTTCCAAGCAGCCATTAGTGCAAATATTCCTCAATCCTCTGATGATTACCAATAACCTGAGGCTTGAATTGCTGGGTAACCTTGCTGTGATCAAAGTCAATCAGGTGGCCCACTCCATTGCTAATGATGATGTTGTTAGTACTGATATCTTGTTGAATGATTCCTACATGATAACATTTTTTCATACTCTAAATAGGACATGAGCTAGTGTAATTTCTCATCAGAACAAACTTATCCTCAAGTGCCCCTCAAAATCCATTCAGAAACTCTGTTATGTTTGCACATTCTGTAACCTTGGGTCCAGGTATTCTAAGGACTATCTGCACCAATGTGCAAGAGGTCATGGCTGGGGCCCATATTCTTATTAGGTCCTGCCTCTATGTTTTCAAGGAATTTGAGTATGACTTTTGATCTCTAGTATACTTCAACTTGGATATTCTCTCAGGCTCAGGCTCAGGCTCAGACTCAGACTCAGAGTTTGCATTGATCCTCTTCCAGATATAGGTCAGTATTTCCATGTTTCTGCTCTCTACTTGAGCAAATTCAGCCACCTCCAAGTGGAAATCGAGGTTTGCATGATGAAGAATCAACTTTTCAAACAGTATGGACTAAAGCTCTTGCTCAAATGGCTAGTTTCTACTGATACCTTTGTCTGGTTCAAGCAAAGAGTTCACAAGGGCCAGTACATCACTGTCAAGTCCAGGGAATTGTTGCCATAATTGTTTCATGATATAGATATGAGTCTGAGAAAGAGAGAGGTCAGCATGTCACTCATCCCACCACAAATATCTCACTTTTTCATTCTTGTTTTTCCAGTCTTCCAGTGATACAACCTCCATCACAATTGTTGCTCTTTCCCACAGCCATTTTGCATTCTGCAATGTGAGACACTGAATCATCACATAATGTTGTCATTGATTAATGCTGGCTCTCTGAGATTTGGAAGGAACTGAATGCAGAGATAACCCAAGATACATGGTAATTTGATGCAAACTGCTACATCTCAGCCCTATATGATGGAACAACATGATTACCATCCCAAACCTTGATTGATGGATCCCAGCCAAGCTGTTCTGGTGTCAGGACAGAGCAGCTAGCAAGGGTAGCAATGAAAAGCAGAGGTTCCTGGAAACACATCATTGCTCTTGTCTGATCATAGATAGATTTCAGAAACTCACATTGTGAATATCAATTGGGCAGGAGGACACAATTCCACTACAGTCAAATAGATGCATCCAAAGAAGTCGATCATTGAGAGTGAATACAATTACAAACAGTCAATCGATATATTTCATAAATATTTGGCTCATATAGGCCAATAACTGAGCTAGTGCATTGGTTGCATCTGTCTTGATTTCTACTATGGAATATACTTGCAGCCAATGGCAAGAATGTTCCTACTTCAAGTACTGTTCTCAGCATGCAGAAAAGATAACTGGGCAGACTTGATGCTTATATTTGAGATAGATTTAGAATCACCAGTTTGGAGCATACTTGACTGTTACACTGATAAGCAACCAGACATCCAGCACAAGACAGCACTCATGCTAGTTTTCCCTGATTCTGTGTTCTGAGTCATGCATCTCTAGTCCCTCAAGTCTGCCACATTCTCTGCCTCAGGGGTATCTCCTCGTATAAAGCAGATATCAGGAATCAATAAGAAGTTGGAGTTTATATTGGTTGTTTTGGGCTCCTTTTTGTGGATATCGACCCAAATACCTGAAATATGATGCTGATTTTGACTCAAGTCCACTGACATTTTGGCAATCATTTGAACAATCCTAATAAAGAGTTGATAAAGCTCAGACTCTTTCTTGCATGCACCGAGAGACAATGATGCACAAGCAGGTTTCTGGGATAAGGATGTATGTGCAGTATCTGCTCTCTATGATGCTTCCTAGGGTTCCCATAGCTTGTTTTTTCTCTTCTGCATATTATGCACCTTCTGCTTATTTTCCACTTCATGTACCTCTAATGCCTTCGGCTTTTTTGGTTGCTTCTGCATCTTCTGCATCTTCTTCATTCTCTGTTCTACCTGTGTCTTTTGCTCTTCCTGATTCTTCTGCTCTGTCTGTGCCTTTGCTATACACAAACTTGGCCAGCATTTACCATTATAGAGAGTGTTTTCAAAGTTCTGATTGCAACTGGATATTAGATAAGCAATGTGAAGTAGTGATACATACTCTACAAGAAGAAAAAGATTTACTTATTGCTTTGCCAACTAATAGTAGAAAGTTGATGGTTCTTATGCTAGCTGCTATGCTAGGTGGTAGAAAAACATTTCTTGTTATCATGTCCTTGATATCACTTTTTGAAGATTGGAAACATCAGCTCAAATTATCTGGTACAAAATATAGTATTTTCCAACATGGAATGTATATGTTTTCTGATTCTCTAATCATTTTTGCAACTATTGATCTGGCAATTAAGTTAGATTTGATAGAGTGTATTGGAAATGCCTATGTTTGTAAAAGTTTTGGAGAAGTTGTGATTGATGAAGTCTACAATGTTCTGGTATCTCACAAGGTCTGAGATTATATGCAATCTATATAGTAGCTTTGAATACTACTCTTTCCAGTGATTGCAATATTTAGAACACTTCTAACTCATATGAAAGCCTCTCTTATTTTGGAACTATGTTTATAATCTAATATAGTTATTGTCTGGAAGTTATCCAATAACCTTAAGTTTCAATATCATATTGAATCTGTATTAAAATCACCAACTAATTTTCAAAAACATATACAAGAGATTATTTACTCACAAAAACTCAGTTCTAGTAAAAGAGAATTAGTTTTTATTACTAGTATTAGTAATGGGTTACTGTTGGCAAAAGAGCTTCAATATGAGTTCTATTATGTGGACAATAGAGTATATACATCTTCAAGTGGTGGCAAAGAAAAAAGAATATTAGGAAAAGAGTTAATTATTTCAAAGCAGGATATATTCAATCTGCAAAGTGATATTGTAAAAAGATGGAGAGAAGGTGTTAATGAAAAAAACAAAATAATTATTCTGAAGTCTGGGTTATGATCTTGGCTACAATATTATTTAATATGAGTATAGCAATTCAAGAAATAGAACGAGTGAAAAAGAATAGTAAGTTAGCTAAGTATTATATAATTCCAGCTATGAAAATTTTATTTCACCATTCTGTTAATGATTTCTAGGATTTAAAGAACTATAAAGCAATGTATAATATGGTTTGAACATCAAAGGAATTTCTTTGACTTTGTTTTATATGTTATGTTAATAAAGACAAAGGTATTACATGTTTATAAGACTTACAAAATTAGATATACAGTTGATGTTAAGATAGAGTCTGGCCAGCTCTTCAAACTATAAAAATACCAAATCAGCTATATATTGGATCTATAAATCAAAATTTACTTGCTCAATTTACAGAACAACATTTTCAATCTATATTAGCTATATACTCTATTGTTCAAAAACATATTTAGCTAAAAATTAAATGTCTTCAACCTATACAAATTTATTTATTAAACTATGTATCCATATTCATATTATTTTCAGTAATTGCCAATACATTATTTATAGAAATCTTTGATAATTTGTTTTTAGAAGAATATAAGAAAGGATTATGTGGTAAGTTTGAGAAGAGCATTGAATGCAATTGATAGCAAGTGTATTATATGTATGATGAAGAAATACTTTATTATAAGTAGACATAATCATATAGCTAATCAGTATACTCACTTTGATTTTGGCTGATTTCTATAATGAAAGAAGAATATACACTATACTACTTATATTCATAGCCTAATATTTGCTTGTTATTATGTTTTACAAATCAACAATAACTTATATAAATGAATTTTACAGAGAGCATTAGCATTTTATTAGTGTTCTTATCCTGATAGAATATTACCTTTTATCTTGATTATATTTTATTATTTCAATACCTATTACTATACAAAAGCTTTCTTTGAAGTATACTAGTTTACAGAAATTTAGTATGTAAAGTGACTATGTAATATATTAGTTGCAAAAAGCAAGACAAACACAATGTGAATTAAATAATATTATTATCTTGAATAATAGTACTATTTTTGACATGTTTTGGGATGTATATTGATAGCATCTGATAAGTCTTTATAAGATAAAACAATGGTTGGTAATAATTCTTTGACTATTGTATTAACTTCATTATAACAAATCTTACTTTGTTGTTTTATCTACTCTAATTCTAATTCTATTTAATGAAAAGTAAATAAGTATATACATTATATTATATAATATCTGTAACTTTTATTATCTAAATTCAAATTATATTCAATAATTAGTTATTAATTATCAACTTTAATAAATACAATATAAAGATTTCTTATAATGAAAATGAATAGCTAATTTTCAAGTATAGTTAGTACAAGTGTAAAAAATTATATATAACTTTAAAGGCTATTAAATAATATTAAAAAATGGCAAAGAATACTTGAAAAGATCTTAATAATAATAACACTAGCAAACCAAGTAGTATTTCTAAGATTAGTTGAATTTAGTTATATTTAGAATTTTTTTACAAATAATGAACATATTAAATAAGAAAATTATATTAGGCTAAAAATTATTTAATAATACAAAAAATCATTTTTCATAAAAGAAACTAAGATTTTGAAACTTGTTAGAAATCATAAACATAAATATATAATTGAAATAAAAAAGATATGTTAATTTGTAGTATAAATAGGAAAAATAACTAATTAAATACACTTAGAATATATAATAAAATATTTAAAAAAAGTATAAACATTATATTATTTTAAATGTTATATTTTGTTATACTTAAAAACAACTATTATATACTTACTTACAAAGTAAACAGTTATTTTTACTTAAAAATTTCAAAGTTAATTTACTAGTTTATAAACTAAAACAATTTATGTAACTTATCTAATCTTTATAACTGATATAAATATATCTAACTAAGCTATAATCTATAATAATAAAAAATTACATTAGACTTAAACTTTAACTAAACAAATTAAAACACTTACTATACCAATAATTGTTATTTACATCAGTTATAAACAAGAAACAAGATTAATATCTAGATTATTTTCAAAAAAATATTTTTTTAGAGTAAACTTTTTATTTATTATAATTAAAAGTTAGAGTAGAGTAGTTTATAATTCAAATATTACTTATGCTAATATTACTTTTCTAGCTTTTTTACTAAACTTCATATTATTAATAATAAAGTTTTTCAAATTTATATTTGGATATAAAATTAGATATTGTAACTTTTTGAAATTATTCAAAATAATACTTTGTTTGTTATTTACAAGCTTAAATTTATATGATAAAATCTAAAAACTATAAAAAACTTAGCTAATAAAAATAAATAATTAAGTTTTGTAAAATTCTTAGAAAAATAAAACCTAAGATTTCTTTCTACTATTATTCAATTTTTATATACTTTTTTAAGTTAATAACTAATAAATTATAGAAAAAAAACTATTATAAGAAATATAAATTAATCTTGTTTTAATTATTTTTTATTCAAATTAATAAAACTTTTTAATTCATATTTGTTTTAATAAAATAAATATTCTGAAAAACAAAGTTAATATTAATATAAACTATATACTAATAGAAATATACTTAATTACTAATTTATACAAGTTTATAACTGTTTTAAATAAGTTATATTTATAAGATAATTCTAACTACTTATAGTTTATTTAAATTTTTTTATTATATTAAATAATATAGTTAATTAAAATCTCTTTTTAATTATTATAACTTAGCTTTTTAAAAATTTTTATAAAATAATATTTTAAAAATATATTTAGTGATTTTTATATTATATATTCTAATTTTTTATAATATTTAAATTAAATAATAACAATAATAACTTTAATTTTGATTGTAATTTATATATTTAATATTATATTTAGACTAGTTTATAATATTTAGATTTTTATTAATTTAAATGATTTTATATAAAAGTTTTAAAAAATATCAAGTTAAATTAATTTTACTTAG
>JAJOHK020001407.1:0-13784 GCA_022457215.2 Leucocoprinus gongylophorus | reverse complement strand
GTTTCCGTCCTCCTACTTCCTTTTTCCTCAATCTTTCCTTCTCCCTCCTGCTCTCCCTCCAATTTCTATCCAAGGCCATCGCTCTTCTATACCATTGTTCAATAGAGGCAGGCGGATTTTCTGCCTTCATCAGCTTCCTCCGGATTCCTCTGTTCATCTCCCTCTTAAACTCTTCTATCAACGGCCGCCCCTCATATCCACTTTCCCTGGCTGCTCTTTTGAACTCCTGCACAAATTCCTCCATCGTTTTCCCTCCTTGCTCTAACTTTCTCAATTCCGCTGTCTTTACCGACTCCTCTTCTCCTCTGCTAAATTTCTTTCTTAAGCTTGTCAAAAAATCTTCCACCGTCTCATATTCCATTTCTCTGGACTCCAATTCATCCATCATATTCTCCTTCCACACATCCGCTGATCCTCCCTGCACATATGTCAATACCCATTGTATCTGCTCTTCCACCGTGTTCCCTCTCAACTTCATCCTGATATATAACCTGCATGCCATAATAAACCCCCCCACTCTTCCTGCTTCTTTGTTGAAGATGGCTGGTTTAGCCACCTCCATATGGGATCTCATATTGGACCCCGTTACTGTTCCTTCTCCTGTACCAACTGCTGCCAACAGAGCCTGAATCTGTGTCTGCATAGCAGCCATCTGCTCCTACTGCTGTCGAATGATATCATGAAGGTTGTTTTGACTCATGTTAATGTTATATGAGGGCGGTGAGTCAATGGGAGATGGTAATGATGATTGTGGTGGTGGTGAAGGTGGTGAAGACGTATATAAGGGTAAAACCGAGCCTGTGCTGGTCTCGGTGTCAGACTCATATTCTGAAGACAAAATAATCTCTGTATGTGATAGTAGGTCCTTTTCAAGTCCTGCCTACACGATTACTGACTACTTGTCTACTGACTACTGCCCTAAAGGAAATTGTATTTGATTTTGACCTAAGAAGGTCGTTCTACTCTAAGCAAGTGTTTTAAGAACAACCTGCTGTTCCTCTGCGTAGACACATCACAAGGGGATGTGTAGCACAAGGCTGATATGTGAAAATGGTAACGAACACGTCCACAAAAGGTGTTATGTCTGAGAGACACCAGTGGGCTTTGGTGTTAACAAACGGTCAAGCTTTCCCTGCCTGACTAGTGCACCTTTTATGCCTAGGGTCCGGCAGTGTTCTTCTTGACTCAAGGGCTGTGTTGCCCTTTGGTCAAGGATGGGATAGAGAGTAAAGGAAAATTTTTTGAGGGCTTAGTGTTAAGCGGTCAAGAAAATGGAATCGAGTTCTAATGTTATGATTCAAGACTCAAAGTGTTAAGTCAAGAAACAACTCTTGTATTGGAGTGACACAAGAGAACTCGATAGAGATCTCTTTACAAAGTAGTCTACCTTATATACTACTACCCATGGTCCGTGCTAGCTACTGTGCACCCTACCCTAAATTACCATGAGTAAAACATGAGGCTAGTATGTGTTGTCCATACTATATGACGTCACTTTGTTCTAGAACCTTCTACTCCCTTCTCCTTAGTCTCGTGATCAGTCTTATGACTACACCATCAACTTGTGACTGATGTGACAGCATGACTGATAACCCTAACCCAAGTTGTTTAAAAAATAAAACGAATAGAAATTAAAAGACAAAGAAAAATAAGATGAAAGAGAGAAAATAAAAATGAAGTCCACCGTCAACGATCTTGACACAATATTCTCCAAGACGTCCGATATCAGTGGGAGCAGATAGTTATTCTTAACCATCCATTTGTTCAGATACCTGTAGTTCTATACCATCTGTTTCTTTCCATCTTTCTTCCCCACAAAGAACACTGGCACCATTTGCAGTGAATTTGATGGCCAAATGTATCCTTTTCTTAACTACTCTTTAACAAACTCTCTTACCTCCTCCCTTTCCTCCCTTGACAACGGATACATCTTTCCCTTCCTTGGCACAAACCCTTCCTTCACATCTATCGCATGGTCTCACACCTTTCTTGTTGGTATCCTCTCTAATTGCTTCTTTCCAAACACTTTTATCCATTTGTGAAATTTCTCTGGCACTAACTTTTTTGCTTCTGCCTCTGATCTTGCTGCCTCCTCTTCTTCATCCCAGATTTCCCACTCTTCTGCTATCCTCTTTACTTCTACTGTCTTCCCTTTTTTCTGTTTCTTCTTTCTGTTCCTTTCTTCCCTCTTTTTCTCTGCCTTTTCTTTTGCTTCCTCTTCTTTCTGTTTCTCCCATCCCAATTTTCCCTGCACTGGCCTCTACTACTTACCACACTCCTCTGGACACCTCGTCATCTTTACCTCCCCTGTCCTCCAGTCAATCTCAGGATTATAGCAAGCTAGCCATGGCATTCCCAAGATTACTGTTCACTTTTGTCTCCCAATCACATCAATTTCTGTCCTCTCCCTATATCCTTGATAATAAATATTCACTTCTACCATATATTCTATAGGTCTCTCCTTATTCAATGATTCATCCACATTTCTTACATTTATTAGTCTCTCTAGATTTTTTAACTTAAAATTCTGCTTCTTTGCAAACTCTGAACTTATTACCAACCCCGTTGCCCCATTATCCAATAATGCCTCTACTATAACTCTCTCCTGAGTATCTATCCTCTCCAGCCCAATCTTCACTGTTACTTCCCTCAATGTTTTTCTTCCTGCTTTTCTTACTTTTTCTTCCTTCTCCTCTGGTTTAGGTGCATCAGTGTTTATTATCATAACTAATACACTGTATTTATTATGAGAATCTAGTTGAGGAGTTCTAGATTCTCCATCCCTTTTAAATTATCTCTTTGATCATAAATCTCCTTGATCCTTCCTTCCCTATATTCCACTCTTCTTTCTTCCATTGGCCTTCTTCTTCTCCTATTCCTGCAATGGCGGGCCATATGCCCAAAACCTCCACAAGTGTAACAATTCCTCCCCCTATCTATCTCCATTGCATAAGAGTTCCTCCTTGGAGAAGCCTCCATACCCTGTCCTTGCTCCTGCTCTCTAACAACCACTGCATTCATCCTCTCTATCCCCTCCATCGGAGCAGGCACTGTTGTCGCCTGCTGAGAAAGCTGTTACCTCCTCTGCCATACTAGGAGTCATAGCATAATCTGTTTTTGCTCCTGTTTTGGAACATCTCCCATCATCTCTTTTTTGCTTTTCAATTTCTCTTCCTCTCTTCTACTCTCTCTCCAATTTCTGTCAAGGGCTGTTGCCCTCTTATACCATTGTTCTATGGAGGCCGGTGGATTTTCTGCCTCCATCAGCTTCCTCCTAATTCCCCATTTATTCCCCTCTTGAATTCTTCCACCAATGGCCTTCCCTCATATCTACTTTCCCTTGCTACTCTCTTGAACTCTTGTACAAACTCCTCCATTATCCTCCCTCCTTGCTCCAGCTTCCTCAGCTCCACTGCCTTTACTACTTCTTCTTCTCCTCTACCAAACTCCTTTTTTAATACTGTTAAAAATTCTTCTGCTGTCTCATATTCCATTTCTCTTGCCTCCAGTTTCTCCATTACATTCTCTTATGCCATGGGCCCGGCAATTCTTCTTGACTAAAGGGTTATGTTATCCTTTGATTGAGGATGTATAGAGAGTAAGGGAAATAGGAGAAAAGGCTAGTTGTTAAGCAGTTTCAAAACTGGGAATCGAGTTCTAATGTTATGAACTTAAATCCTTAGAGTTGGATAAAAGAACAACTCTTGTATTAAGTAACACAAGAGAACTCGATAAAGATCCCTTTACAAAGTAGTCTACCTTATATACTACTACCAATGGTCCGTGCTCACTACTGTGCACCCTACCCTAATCGACCATGTGTAGAACATGAGGCCAACACATGTTATCCATATTGTATGATGTCACTTGTTCTAGATCCTTCTACTAAGTTCTCCTATGTCTTATGATTTATCTTATGACTATGCCATCAGATTGTAACTGATGTGACATTATAACCGATCAACCCTAACCCTAGTTATTCTAAAAATAGAAAATAAAAAATGAAAGGAAAAATAAAATAAATCAAGTCCACCTTTTTCAATCTTGACAACTATGAGGAATCTATGTCCCTTGATGTCACTCTATTTCTAGACTCTTTCCAATCCTTCTAGACCCTAAGTTCTTCCAGACTACTCTAGACTTTTCTAGGTCTATGACATCATGTCATGTGCTCTCTCTCTTATCATAGACTAATAATATAACTACTACTATATCTTATCTCTGTCCTAGCCCTAACTCTAAAGTCTGTTCACACTTTCATCTTATAACAACTACCAGATTATATACTAGTTAGTATATCCAAAGTAGCTATAACTACTAACCAAGTTGTCCCAATTTCTAGCTCTTCTTGGATATTAGAAAATAGAGGTATGTAATCTATATCAGAAGAGATTAGAGAGTGCAGATGAGAAAGTATGAGTTATCTATAGGTTAGAATAGATATAGTCAGAATATATGATATAATAGTTATTTATTCTAGAATTTTCTACAACCTTCTTTATATTATGTGATTGTTTGACTTATAACTGTAATATATATGACTATTCTGTAACAGATGTTATGCTTTGTGACTTGTGTGACCATCACATGTAATATCACACCACATTCTTTATCTAAGTTCAAAATAAAGAAAAGTAAAAATGAAAACTATAATAAAATAAAAGGAAAAAAAAAATAGAATCAAGTCAAGTCCATTATTCATAACTCTAACACTCTAATTTAAAACTCTTTTTGTTATGACTTTTATATTAAGTAATATAAAAGAACTCAATAGAATTCTAAGTATTGTAAATGAAGAAGAGAAATAGAAAGTAGTAATAAAGTTGTGAATAATGGACTTGGTTTTATTTATTTTCTATTTTTCTATTTATTTTCTTTATTTTGAACTTAGACAAAAAGTGTAATATGATATCACACAAGTCATAAGACATGACATCTGTTATATGTGATCACACAATCATATAACACAAAGAAGGATATAAAAAGTTCTAGAACAGATAACATTATATAGTATAGCAATAGTATATTGATCTTATAAAATATATATAAACTTGAAAATAGATTAGTTATAGTGTATGCATAGACTACAATCTATAGCATATAAGGTAGATTAGCCTATACTTGGAACTCTATTAAGTTTTCTTATATTACTCAATACAAAAGTTATTTTTTGTTCAAATACTTGAACTTAAGTTATAACAAGTAAAATATATTCTGGATAGTCATTGATACTACTAATGATATCAGTATCTCATTTAATAAAAATGTCTAAGTGGTGAACATTAAACTCAGTTTCATTTTATTTTTCTTTTCTTATTTTTCTTTAAGTTTCTTTTTCTTTTTCTTTATTTTAGATTAGAAAGTGTGATACCTATCACAGGGTGGTCACACAAGTCACAGTCACATAATCACATAACACAAAGAAAGATATTGAAAGTTTGAGAATAAATAATATTATATAGTATGGTAATGATATGTTAATCTTATGAAAAGCATATAGACTTTAGAGTAGATTAGATATAATGTGTATATAAAATAGATTAACTTGTACTTAAATCTGATAAAGATAGTATTTATCAATTTAATATTAGATCTTTGGAAATAGTAGCCAGATTCATTATATTAAATACTAGATATAACTTTCTTATAGACAGAAACAGCTTCAATCTGTATAATATTAGACTTATTTGTGTTTCTACAGTATACAGCCCTAAATATCAATATACTAACTTAACTGACAAGTATATAGTATGGATATCTACAATATTTAGATTTACCTTATTACAGAGTTTGAAGATAGAGATGGATGTTAGAGCAACTAAGTAAAGACTATAGTGTTTTAGTGAAATTTGCAACTTCAGAAAAATTCTAAGCTGTATTGTTTGAATAATTAAGTATATAACTTATCTTCAGAGAAATTCTAAAAGAATAGAATGGAGTTTCTCAGAGGTGACAACTACTTTGAGTATATAAGAGTTTATTTTAATTAAGCAGAATATCAAGCAAAATATTTAGTAACTTAGCTATAAAATAATAATAGTTAATAGTTGTGAGAAAGTAAGCAAGAGTTTGTGGTAGTATTATAATATTAAAATTGTAGATAATAAAATTTATTTATTTCTATTTCATTTCTAATTTTTATTTTATTTCAATTTTATTTTGGACTTAGAATTAGGGGTTAGTATAATGTTACATTTGACTGTTACTACTGTTATACAAGCCATAGTCACATAATTATAGATAACATATAACCTTTAGAGTAGGCTAAATAAGATTTTACATTAGTAAGATACTGATAAATATTTAGGTTAGATTAAAGTAAACTTTACTATAGAAGTGATAACTTTACTATAAAAGACAATATAAACAAGTCCAAATATTTATAAAGTTTTGATGCTAGTAAGTTTACTGTAAGAAATAAAATACTAGTAGTATTTTGGCTTGAATAATAGTGTTAACTTTACTACAGAAAGTGAAATACCTAATATTTGAGTACTATTTATATAAAAAAAGTATAACTTACAATAGTAGAGTTTGAACTGTGATAAAAGACAAGAAAAGTTAAACATAGTGAAAGAAAAGAATTTTAAAAGAGAAAAGTTACTAGAGAAGTATACTATAAAAATATTATATAAATAGAATAATAAAAAGTTTAAGAAGAAGTATTTCAAAAAGTTGGAAAGAAATCAGTAAAAGTAAAAGTCTGTTTTTCTGGAGAAAAAACCTTAGAAAGAGGGTAATTTTAGACTTTAATAAAAGAAATAAAAATAAAATAAAATAAAAGGAGGAAATAAAATGAAACAAAACTAAGTTTATTTTCCTTATTTTAACTTAGTTAAGGGGTAGTAATATGATATTATATATAACTATCACAATAGTTATAAAGTATATGTTACAAACTTTATTCAGTTTGTATCTCCATAACTAATAGACTGATTTTCACAAACTAAGTTGCTCTGTAAAGCCCCAAATAATAGCTATCTGCACATATATGAGATGTACAAAAGCAACAACAAACAACCAAGATATCAGGTCATCAGTAACTGTAAAATCTTTGTTTGCTAATATCTTATGAACGACTAGATAGATTTGCATAATTAAACTTGTATTGAAAAGCACTCATTAAACTGTTTTCAACAATATATGGTATATTACATAGCAATAAGTATTCATAGAGATACAAGCATATCAATGTAGTAACATAATTAGTTATCTTCTAAAATTAGCCTGATAATATTATAGACTTAAGTTCTAAGGGTTGGACAAAGAATAACTCTTGTATAAGAGTGACACAAGAGAACTTAATGGAGATCCTTACAATCTAGTCTACCTTATATACTACTACTGATGATCTATGCTTACTACTGTACACCCTACCCTAAATGACCATATATAGAACATGAAATCAATATGTGGTATCCATGTTGTATGATGTCATTTGTTCTAGAACCTTCTACCTCATTCTATATATCTTGTGACTCATGACCATCACTAACCCTAACCTTATGTTCTAAAAATAGAAAAGTAAGGAAATAGATTGAAAAGAAAATGAAGATGACAATAAAGAAAAACTAAGTCCACTATTTGTGAACTTGACAGATAGCTGCTATGATAGATGACAGCTTTCATCAGGTACAAATTTTGATTATGTGATGGTAACAGCTTGCATACAGACCATCACTCTTTTGTATATATACTTCTATGTCTAAAGATTAAACCTCAGACTTAATAATATCAATTTACATCAATTATTCCTGTTAATACTACTCATCACCTATTATTATTATCTCCTTATACTGAACCTCTGAAACATCATTAAGTTCAAGCATCACAACCAGTAAGTAGCTTATTTGTGATAGTATAGTAAGGATGTAATATTTTAAATACTATATAGTATTTAGAGTAGATTAGATATAAATATGTACAGACTATAGTTTGAAGGTATATAAGATAGGCCACTCTGTACTAGAAATTCTATCAAGTTCTTTTGTATTAACTTTAATATAAGATTCTATTTTTGTCTTAACACTTGAAGACTTAAGTTGTAATATCTATAATTAGCAAATAGTATTTTGGAATTATGTTTCACTTAGTTAGTGCATCACATGATCATATGTACTACTCCTTGTAGATATATTTATAACTTTTAGTTGTCTATAGATGAGATATTATCATACTACTTTCAATTAAGTTATTTACAGTTGTTCACAGTTATCAGATTAATTTCTAAGACTACTGAAACCTCTTAGTTATCACCTATGTCTTATTTAATAATCCAAGAACTGGGCAGTAACTAAAGTAATAGTTAAAACAAGATAGTCTAAGCTGCTAGACTTACAACTAGTTTGTAATTCCAACATTTAGTTGGTCAGAAACTTTAATAAGAGTATCTGGAATATTAGTTATAAATGGCAGGGAGTTTACAGAAGACACAGAACAATAATTATCATAGTATTCAGGGTTCATAGTCTGGGAAAAATAGGAAACTCTGTAGATTTGATAACAGGTATTACCAATGTTTGTGTCTTGGAATTTTGTAAAGTGATAGGTTCTTTAATAGTAACTTAGAAATAGCTCTTGAAGAGAAACTCAACAAGAAGTTTTTGCTATATTCCTCTACTGTAAGAAAATCTATCTTTAAACAAAACCCAAGTACTCAAACTTTGCCCATAGCCCCACCAAATTCCACAGAGTTTTCATTCTCTACTAGTCAGTGCTCTCTGAAACCTGCCAAATCCTATGGTGTCCCTTAAGCCAACATTACTATTCCCTACTATCAGATCTCAGCTGTTGTGAGCTTCTTTTTTTTCTTGGTAGATCTTCTATTAGAGTTTCTGACCATCTGGTTGTAGTTGTTGCCAGATAGGAATATATTCTAGTAGTATTTAGGATAGTTGTCACCTCCAGGAGTTCTTATTCTGTTCTCTTAGGACTTCCTAAAGATAAGTGCCACTTGTACTTGTTTCTGGAGATTGTGAATGAAACTCCACAGACCCTGCCAGTCACCCTAATATCTACTATTATTCTATGCATGCTTAGTTTTACCCTACCATACTTTATCATGTGACTATAGTCATATACATTGTCATATGTTCTTTAACATTACACTGTGTGTCATACCATACCATGTAAACCAAGGTCACATGGTCCTTCATTGCCTTGGAAAGGAAAAAGGAAAATAAAATCAAAGATAATAGGGAAAAACTGGAATAAAATATAAGGGTATCGAGTGGGTCATGACAATTGTCTTGAAGACTGTTCATGGTAAAGGAATCAGGCCATGGAAAAAGAAGTTTATATTGAGTTGTGCAGAGTTGAATCATGAAATACAAGTTCTGCAATGAGGAAACGATGGAGCTGCCCTAGGGATTTATCCGGTGGGCCCGATCAATCGATCATATCCGACTCAGTTATTTTAGTAATCGTCACCTCGGCTCACCACCTCTTTTACTGTAGGACGGAGAAGGATCGTGTGTTCCTGGGGCCTGCATTAGAGATTATATCGAACAAAAGCCTGAAGTGGCGTACGAATTGGGCTGTCATAGATCCTCGTTGGTCGCACAGGGGAGGATAGTCCTGTACTATCCCTTGATTGACCAGATGATTTAGCTTGACGAACACAGTCAGCCGTCCGGAGTATATGCGACAAGTCTGGAAACTCACGGCAAGGAGGTATTTGCTCTCCCCAACTCTATCCAAATAACGCCGACAGAAAGGGAGTGTTCCAAAATTGTTGTTGATTGTTTTCAGTAGCGATCTCGCGGTTGATATTCTGTCATTACGAGTGATTGAGTGCATGTGAGACGAGCATGAGATCCCTACCTAAGAGGCACATGTGGTGCATCTACCATCCGTGCGTAGTGAGAACATTCGCCCTGCTCCGCGATCGTAAGTCTTGGTCCTTGACTCAGAACATTAACTCACGCTTTCGACGATACGTCCCCTCCCTGTTGATCCGAAAGTCTCAATGGCAAAGTACTCCCCTTCTTCCATTTTGGTAGGGTCATCGTTTTTCACGAGCAACACTGACTTTCCTCCATGTATCTGATACTTATTGATTGAATGGCCGCTCAAGTTTTCAATCGGCTTGACTAGATAAGCATTGTGCATAAATAGATTCATTCACGACGAGAAAAACAAATCTTCACCGGGATAATATTTTCCATTCACTTCGACTTCATACGACTCCATAGTTTCTTGGATATATCCTGCGAGTTCTCCCAGCCTTACATCGATGCCAGCTTCCTGCTCAACCGTGAGTAATGGAACCTCAAGAGTAATTTTGATTCACAAACTCTAACACCGGTATTGGTCGCGGCTTTTACAGCTTCCAAGAGCGTGTCATAGGTAGGTTCAAAGTTCATTGTAAAAGCCGAGTCGCATATCCTGCCCTTGACATGTACCCCGATATCAACTTTTAATACATCCTCTTGCTGTAGAACTGCGAGAAGGATTTCAATCAAATGGGCGAGGGGTAGAGAAATATGCACCCACCAATAGTATCACCTGCATTAGGAGTATAATGCGCTGCACAGTTATTCAGACTGACACCAGTCGGAAACCCTACTCCGGACTCGAGACCATTCTCTTCTACCAGAGCACGAGTACCGTCTTCAATCATGCTTACAATTTCTGTCATTGACATCCCGGGTTTAATGTTTCGACGAGCGTATTGCCGCACTTGCCGATGTACCTCAGCTGCACGTCGAATGTTGTTGTAAGTATCTTCAGTATCCTCTTGGGCCATCCTCTCGTTATAACGCTTTTCTTCAGACGTTGTACGCCATGAATTGCTGACAAGCAAGTGCATTAGAAATGCATAGATCTAATTTGAAAAGCGAAAAACACACTCATCCCTATATTCCTGGATCTCGCCTTCGGGATAGATCCCATTCGGGAACAGCTTGGACAATCCAACGCGAGGAGGTTCGCTCTGGTAAACTTTCTTCTTCTTCGACTTCCTCTTCTTCTTCTTCTTCTTTCCCTCACCTAGGAATAATTGAGAGCTAGTGAAAGTCAATCAGAAGAATACTACGAACCACAAACACCACCTTCAGCTATGTCGTGCTCGTCATCTTCAACACTCTGTTCAGCATCCAAATCAGCACCACTCTCTTTTTCTGGTTCTCCGTTAGTAGTAACATTCAAGTTCTGAGGCTCTTCAAAGTGGATCTTGCCTTCGACCTTTGGCTGGGATGATATTGAAGTCATAATGACGTGATCTTTTGCTGTGGGTTGTGGGGTAAAAAGCTTAAGCAGGACTGGCGAGAAAGCTCTCCGGAATGAGGGGAAACAACCCTGTATCTTTTTTCTGTAGTGAACGGTGAAGAAGATGATGGACAGAAGCAGCCTCTATATTGGTCACGCTACTCACTGCATCCGCCGAGAAATCGATCATTATCTTATCAATTTCACACAAAAGTTATAAAATCTTGCAATAAGAAGGGAAGGAAAGGCAATAATCAATTAGCTATTCGTTCGATATAAACTTTCCACATAAGCCCACCCTTCTCTCCAACCTCCAGGATATTTAATCCCACAGGTAAACTTATGTTCCATTGTCGTGTTGTATCTTCCTTTTCCTTCACTACTACTCCATTCAGTTTCAATAGCACCTCTTCAATCTTCTCGGCTTCCTTCTTCTTTGCTTGAATCTTATTCTTTGCTACAGTGGACCGAGTTGTTCTTGTCAGCACAGCAGCAGCTCTTTGAGAACGCCGTACTGCGACCTTCCCCTTTCTTATTCTGCTGTTCTTTGGCGACGATGTTGAGCCATCTTCGTCTTCTTCCTCTTGTTTCAACTCATCTTCATCGTCTTCTTCGCTGCTCTCTTCACCCTCGTCTCCTGAGAAAACAAGATCATCGACGTTTAACCCCGTCTCGCCGGGAACTAATCTCATGGCCCATGTTCTCACCCCTTCTCGACGATCCAACCAGAATAACCGGCCCTGAGGTTGAACTCGTATCTTCACAGATTTGATCTGGTGGCTAGAGTGTATGAGCACAGGCGCGGGTGAATGTGAGGCTGCTGAGACAGTCTTGTTAACAGGTACGGCAGAGGTGGATGATGATGCAGTTGCAGTCGACTGATAATGATTTAAATGTCTGAATGTAGTTTGCTGACCCGAGGCTGTGGGCTGAGGTGTTGCGGACTTGATCGATTGCGTTGCTAGTGCGAGTGGTGATGGTTTTTGGAGTTGCGGGGCGACCGGTGCTGAGGAAGTGGACGTGCTAGCTTTTGTGGAAGGTGGTGTTGGTGTTGTGGAGGTAGGTATAGACTTCAACTTCGTCTGAATTGGTGCAGTGATAGGTTGGGCTGTCTTGCCCACAGCAATACTTGCCACGGGCACACGTAGGAGTAAGGAGGAAGTTGAAGGTTCTTGTTTAAATGTCGTTGAGTCTGCCTGTGTGGTAGTGGAAGGCCCGACAGGAGGCTTGATTCTAATCTTGTTGGAGACGAGCTTGCTACTCGAGTATTCAGGAAGATTATGAGGCGGTGGAAGGTCAGACATCAACTGTCTAAAATAATCCTACAGAAGACACCATCGAGAGATGTGGAAGTGAACTCGAGACAGCAACTTACCCTGAGGATCAAAGCATCTTCCCAGATACCAGAGTGGACTTGGTTAAAGGTCATAGCATTTGAGAAGACCAGTTCGACGTCAGAAGCAAAAACTGCCGAGGTGTGATAGTCTTTACGCTTGATTTTCCTCTGGAATCATATGGAGTTCAAGGAAATAGACATAGGAAGAAATCCACACACAAATATATTCTCAATACACTGGGGGTTCTTGATTTGCTTGTAATAAATAGCCCATTGCTTCTTGTTCGGTAGCTGCATGAACTCTGTAGACATGACACGGCCACTAGGTGATTGCTTCAGGATCTCAAATTTTAGAGGGAGAGATTAACCAAGACCCACTCCTTATCAGTTTTTTCTATCAATTTCTGCAGCCTTGACTTGATCATGCGATTGAGATTCGGTACTTTAGATTTTCCCTTCTCATCATCCTCGTCGGACTCATCGTCCGCTCCGACCAGAGGTACTAGTTTTTCATACGTCTTCTGCATGAGTTTCTGGAGAGACCTAAGGTAACAGATGGTTGCAGTCAAGAAATGGGGAATGTGCTCACATGCATATCCTTTGCGTCTTTCCATATTACACTATCCTTCATATTGTACTCAAGAGCATTGTTGAAGAGCAGCTCAAAGTCTGCGCGAACAGTCTGCAACGAGGAATATGCACTAGCATCGAGACGTTTCTTGATATCGTCGAGTGCGATAGGATTCTTTATGATCTGGTAATAGTCCGGATACATCTTACGAGGTGGCTTTGTCAGAAAAACTAAGGCGAGCTGGCGACCACTGGAAAGTGAAAGGCAAGAAAGGGAGAAGAAGGAGCATGAGTGAAAAAGAACGTGTCGGAGATGGATGCATCAGAATCAAATAAGGCAAAAACAAATCGACAGAACTCACTCTTTGGCTTTTGCCTCCTTGACAGTCTGCAACAGGTGTAATCCTAATTCTTTCAAAGTCCCACCTCCACCATGTCTAGGACCTCCATTCTCCCGGGTATTGTCTTCTCCTGCCTCTGACATCGTCACATCTACGTCCGACGACCCAGGGAGGGTTGCGGCATCTCGCCGACGCTTGCGTCGTGATCCCTCGACGTCAGCCGCTCCAATCAACCTGCTGAGCTCTCTTTTCGACATCGTTCGAATTGCTCGTGATTGTTCCGTCCAAACTGCCACAATGCTCTGAGGCGTGGGCCGAGTCAATGACCG
>JAJOHK020001406.1:0-13787 GCA_022457215.2 Leucocoprinus gongylophorus | reverse complement strand
GTTTGACTCCTCCTATCATGATGCTTTCAACTCTTTCAAGAAGATATTTATCTCTGCCTCCATCCTTGCTCATTAGATTCCTAATACATAACTTATTGTAGAAACTGATGCTTTGGACTATGCTCTCACTGCAATTCTCTCTATTGTTAACAAGGATAATAAAGTTCATTTAGTTGCTTTTCACTCCTGTACTTTTATTGCAGCAGAGTTGAATTATAATATACATGATAAGAAATTGCTTACCATCTTTAAAGCTTTCAAGATTTGGCAACACTATTTGAAAGATCTGGCTTATCTCATCAATGTTGTTACAGATTATAAAAATCTTGAGTATTTTTTTACTACCAAGGTGTTAACCTAGAGGCAAGTGTGGTGGTCTGAGTATCTCTTCCAGTTCAACCTTGTTATTAGGTTCCACTCTGATTGTCTTGGCACCAAACTAAATGCTCTCACTAGATGATGGGATATCTATCCTAAAAAGGAAAATACTGGCTATGCCACAGTCAACTCTTATAACTTCAAACCCATCTTCACTTAAGAACAACTTGTAGTCTTTATATGAACTACAGTTCTCCTTTTTCTTTCTCTCCACACAGCTATGGTTGTGAATCTGGACATCCTGCATTGAAACATCCTTTCAGCTTTTCCTAATAACCCAATTGCTACAAAACACACATCTACAGATGGCCAGTAGTGTTATAAGACAAAAGTGTTTAGGACAGATTAGATAAAGATATAGTAGAAGTATTATTATTAGTCTACAATGGGAGAAGAGCACATGATCTGGAAGTTATATGAGATGATGTCATAGGCCTAGAACAGTCTAAAAGAGTCTACAAGGCTAGAAGAGCCTAGACAATAATGTCAGGGAGTATGTACACTATATTGCTACCATATGGTCAACACATGGACATTAGGGCAGGATGCATAGTCTTGCACAGTCATTGCAGAGTAGACATGAGGTAGACATATAGTCTTTAGGGCAGGAGGTGCAGTAGGACATTATTGTAGCATGGATCATGATGTAAAAGTATATATAGGATAGCAATGCAGAGAGAGCTTCTTATTGAGTTCTCTTGTAATCCCCACTACTAGATAGCCTACTCAGAGCTTTGCTGAAGTAAGCAGACTACAGGGTTGTTACAACTAGTGGTTGCTATAACAGGTGGTCTACAGATCCAAACAGTCTTCTTCTTGATAACAGAATCTATATACTATTTACTGGTAATCTCCATACACATATTCTCTAGTATTGTTATAGCGCAAGGATGTGGACAGACTTTGGCTAGGGTTAGGATTAGCCAGACATATATAAGTATTATAATTATTAGTCTACAACGGATGGAGAGTACATGACCTGGAAGTCATGTAATAGAGTCTAGAGCAGTCTGGAAAGACTTAGGGTCTAGAAGGATTGGGAAGAGTCTAGATGGAGTTAGGGTTAGGAGATGATGTCAAGGAACATGGGTTCCTCATGGTGTACACATGGTGTGCATATGTATAGCGGAGATTAAAGGTATGACGTCAGAGCACATGTAGGAAGCATAGTAGCCTTATGGAAGACACATAGAGGATGAGTAATGGACATGAGGTAGCAGTATGGACTTTAGGGTCAGTTAGATATTGTTGTAGCACGGACCACTTGTAAGTTATATAAATAGAGGAGCAATGCAGCGAAGGTTCCTTGTCGAGTTCTCTTGTAATTCCCCTATTTGTTACTTGATAGCCCACTGGAGAGCTTTGCTCATTGTAAGATCATTTGTCCTTGAGTGACGAGTGGTTGCTACAACAAGTATAATCATGATCACATCCTTGCCAGACATTATGGTCAAAACAAAACACTGGAATTAGTTCACTATAGATATTCCTAGCCTAGACTTTATACTAATATACAACAATTCTACAAGTCCTGTGTGTTACAATTGATGCCTCCTGGATATAGCATGGACTTGAGCAAAGGGTAATGACAACATGATCAGCTGCACCACAAGTATCTCAGTCAACACTTCATATAGTAGGTGCAATATCCTTGCTTATGCCTCATGAACTATGACTCATTTACTTTATATACTATAGATACTTTCCTCATGGGACACTCATATATATAGTATATATACTACTCTGTATTCCTTATGCTTTACCAATTGAATATCCTTCTTATTCCTTACTCAAAGTCTTTGCCTAAGTTGTAATCTGAGCCAAGTCTAAGGTCATAACACTATGTCACTTATATATGATTCAAGCCATAACATCACAAGCTCTATGGATCTCTTAAACAACTTCCTATTCCTAAATGACTATGGAATTCCATTTCTATAGACTTCATTGGAAAACTTCTATTATTTTCTGGGTTTGATACTATCTTGGTCATAGTCAACTGGCTCACCAAACAGGCAATATTCATCTCTGTTCATGACACCATCATATCTGCAGACTTAGCATGTCTGTTTGTTCTTCATGTGTTCTCCAAACATGATATTCCTTTCCATGTTATCTCTGACAGAGGCTCAGAGTTTGTGTCAAACTTTTTCTGATCTTTAGGCACTGTTCTCGATATGCAGCTTCACTTTACTTCAGACCACCATCCTGAAGGTAATGGACAAACCAAATACACAAATCAGACTCTTGAGCAATACCTCTGTGTATATTGTAACTACTAGCAAGACAACTGGTCTGAACTCCTATTTCTTGTGGAGTTTGCCTACAATAATGTTCCAAGTGCTACTACCAGTGTTTCTCCATTCTTTGCTAATAAGAGATATCATCTGAACATTACTGTTTACCCTAAACACGATATTACTTTCTTCTAAGCCTACAAATTTGCTATAGATCTTGACAAGTTATAGAATACCCTCAAAGCTGAAATTTCCACAGCCCAACAGCATTATCAGAAGTTCACTGATGTATAATGTTCCTCTACTTCTAATTTCAAAGTAGGTGATAAAGTCTTTATCAAGGCTCAGTTCTTTTGAATTACTCAATCTTTAAAGAAACTCTCTAAAAAATACCTCAGACCCTACAAAATTATAGTCTAGTCTAATATTCTATTGTTCATCCTTTGTCTTCCAAAGTCTATACACTTTGTTCACCCAGGCCCCCACTCCAGTTATAATTGACAGAGAATCTGAATATGAAATTTCTCAGATAGTGGATTCTAAAATTGATTGCCAACGGACATACAAACTCCTATATAAGATGATCTGGTTAGGGTATAAAGATACTAGAGACAAATCTGAATAGATTCCCACATCCAAACTCACTTATACTACTGACTTGGTATCTGATTTCCACATTATATATCCTACCAAGCCTAGTTCTCTCTCTTTATTCTAATCATGCTGTTGCACTTGTCCCCTGCTTCTATGTATTTCCAACAGAAATTTTCTTCATTAATTCCTTAGTATATTCTGTCCACTTATTAACACCAGCTTTAATACACTTTCTGGGGTTTATTTTCACAACTTTCAGACTTTTATTTTCATTTTCTTTCTTAATTTCTTACTCATACATTTAGATCACACAAAAAACAAGTAAAAAATTAAAAACAACTATTCTAACAGGAGGTAGACAATAGAGTTCCCTCTTTCTGACTTTTTCTGGAGCCATCCTTGGACTCCTCCTCTTTATCTCCATCTTTCTTCTTCTCACCCCATCTCCATTCTATCATGGTCCCAATCCTTTCCAACTAGGCCATATTCCTCTTCTGGCCCTTTACCAAGTCCTGGAAGGACTTTCCAACTCTTCAGTACTTCTCCACAAGTTCTTGGAGTATCTTTTCAATGGCATCCAGAACCCCACCATAAGTGAGGATTATGGCCAGAGTGTTGGTGTTAGTATGGAATACATACTGCTACTTGAGAGTAATATACCTAGCATATGTGAGAAATCAGCTATGAAGAAAAAATTATTAGAAAAAGTAATAATAATAATAATAATAACTACTTACCTTGAGTGGTGTACTAGACAATTCTGCACAGTGCTCATATACTTCTTATAGAGGTTAGCACCCCCTATTTTAGCTGCAGTGCTCCCACAATACTTCTCTTGTTGCCTTTTTTTAGCCTTTTTAGAGGGCCTTTGCTCTTCCTCATCTCCAGCAGTGACTTTCTTATACTTAGATCCTTTAGCACCCTCTAAAAGGGCAGTCTTTTCTTCTAGTACCTTATCTTGGAGTTGTTGGAGGTATTCCAACATCCTTTTCTTCTTCTTCTTCTTCTTTACAACCTTTTTCCTCTCAACTTCCTTCCTAGTTTTTGTCTTTACTTCTCTCCTTGTTTTCTGAGCTGTACACTTAGCCCAATGTAACTTTGTTACTTTATTCAGTTAAACTAGAAGCTGCTCCTCCTCCTCATGTCTCTGCTATATTTTTTGTTGCTTCTTGTCAAGTACTTTGGTGCTGTTTTGTGAAATATCAGAGGGGGTAGGGGAAGATATGACAATACAAAAACAAGAGCAAAAAACTTTCTTTTCTGTTTATATATTGTTAACCTAAGTATCATCATAGGATTTTTAAATAAACTCAATAGAACTTTGAAGACTCAGTCCTAAGAGGGAAATACTATCATATGCAAGTCTACCCATTTGGAAATTACATTCCTATGGTGATATTATTTCCAATTATACAAGCTTATCTTTCATAGTGGCCATCTTTCTCGCAACATGCCTTAAGGCAGTACTGCAACTATCTAGGTATTTCATCTTCTATGGTGGAGATACTCTTATTTGACTCAGTCTTCCATGATGGAATTACTCCTATTAGTGTTGAGATACTGAAATCTCTACTTGGGGTAACAAGGGCTATACTACTGAAACCCCAAGCATCTTCTATAGTAGGAATTTATATATAAGACTAGTAATTACATTGTAATTTGCTAGTCTGATAATCAACAAAGATAACTCTTATTGAACTCGATCTCTGGTATTCAACAGCAACATATCATATCAGTACTCACTTCCCTCTCAAATTTCTTTCTATTTTCTGAAGTTACAATCACATGGCAAACAGACAGTATAGCACATAAGCTAAAGCCAAGATTGTTTCATAAGTCTACATATCTCCAAGTCCTTCTTGTGAACTTTCACCTCTGGTGTGAACTATACCTGACATGTTTGATAAATAAAAAGAAAACCAATTTGGAAAAATGTCTATAAGTTTATTTCCTAGTAAAAATTCAGGATTAAAAGGAGAAAAAGAAAGGAAAACTTCATTAAGTTTATTGTCTATATTGACTATAGAGCCCTTGATAATTGATTGTTGTTTGAATATAAGATTATTCAGTGATAGACAATGAGATTCTTGAGCAATGAGATTTCTTGACTCAAGGAGTAAGTTAATAATGTGATTCTGAGGCAATGAATAAGCTTATAAGAGAACATGTTAACTTCAAGGATCTGAAATGTTCTGAATTTCATATAAAACCAATCAATCTATAGATTTAGGATTATAAAATAGTTTTGTCTATATTCATAGTCTAAACAAATATTTGAATATTAATGCTAACAATATCATAATTACGCAACTTATTCTTTCTTTAACTGATAAAAAGATTATGTCATAAGGTATTCTATTGAAGCATTTAATAATGTCTTTATTTATAGCCCAAGCCATTCTACCTCATTTATAGATTTTGTTAAGTGTATTTATTAAAGATTACCCCAGTTGAAATCCATAGGAGGATTTGCTAAATTGTGGTTCAAAGATTGCATTTATTATTACCTGTAAGGCTTTTTGAATGATCTTTTCTCTTGGACTTGCTATAAGTAAAGCTCTTAACTCACCAGGTTTATTGGGTTTTGGAATTAGGATTTGTCTTACAGAACTAAATTTAAATCTACCTTCTTGTAGATCTACTATAGTTTTATTAAACTATTCAAGGTTTAAGCTATCATTAAAAAGTGTGACATCTTTAGTACCAGGAGTTATATTATCCAGATTACTCTTTATTAATAAGTAACAGATTTGTAACATCTTAAAATTGATGGTTCTGATAATTCTGTTGTATTTTCCATCTATTTGCTTATATTTGTTCAATTTACTTAAAACTACTTTATAAAGATGGTTTTCTAAAACTTTGCCTTTGTGACTTGAATTCTTGGTACTGCTAGCCTTTCTATTATAGGATTCAATACTATGTTGGCTCCATGCTTACTTTTCTTTATTGAAGACAGAGGTAGTTACATTCTGAGTTCCTCTATTTTCTTGATTTAAGGCTGTGCTTGCCCTCAGGATAACTTATTTAGGTGTTTGTACAGTTGTTGTCTCCTTATTGGGGTTTATCTTAGCTAGTAGGATGATACTTTCATTCATGATATTGCTGGTATCCTTTGCTTTTTTGGGAATGCTTAATTCAGCTAAGCCTGAGCATAGTTTTGTCAAGAACACAAAGAGTAGACTTAGTATTTTTCTATTTTCCTTTCTCATTTTTATTTTATTTTCGATTTATTTTCCTTTATTCTATTTTTAGAACTAGGGTTAGGGTTGGAGTGACAAGATCATACTATCACACAGCAGGTCACATCAGATGACACTGTCACAAGTCACATAATGCATGGAAGAATATAGAAGGTTCTAGAAGAATGACGACATACAATGTGTAAAACACATGTTGATCTTAAGGTGTATACATAGTTGTTTAGGATAGGTTAGAAATAGCTCACATAGACCATTAGGTATTTGTATATAAGGTAGACCATCTTGTACAGAGTTTTCTATTAAGTTCTCTTGTGTAAATTCTATACAAGGTTCTATTACTTGACCAATGCTAAGGTCTTGTGATTGTAACATTAGAACTCGATTACCACTTCCTGAAGCTGCTCAACACTGAGCCTCCCCAACACTTATTCTCTACTTATCCTTGACTGAGGGGCAACACCACCTCTTAATCAAGAAGAACAGCCAGACCCTAGGCTTAAGAGGCATACTAACTAGGAGGAGGAATCCTAGTCATTTTGTTGTACCAAAACCCACTGGTGCAGGAAAACATATTACCTTGTATAGGTGTTGTTAGATAGTTTTTTGTATAGAAGCCTCGTGCTGCAGTGTCCCCTTGTGGCTTGTACATGTAGAGGAACAGCAGGTGTTCTTCAGACTCTGTCTAGTATAGAATGACTTTCTTAAGTCAAAATAGTTTAGGAATTTTTTAGAGCAGTAGTTAGTAGTAGATAAGTAGTTAGTAGATGGTATAGGTGGGACAAGAAGAGGGCCCACTATCACCCACAGAGATTTTGAGTTCAGAGTATGAGTCAGAGGCCGAGTCCAGTGCAGGATTGGTTCTTTTGGCTCAAATATCACAACCAATCCCATCACTTCCCACACCACCATCACTATTACTATTACCACTACCACCATATACTATAAGTCAACACAACTATCCAGCCATCATTAGGCAACTACAGGAGCAGATTGCAGCATTAACAGTACAAGTAGAAGCAGGGAGAAGAGTAGAGAGAGGCGTATCAGCAGCCACTGAGGTGGAAAAACCACAAATCTTCGATAGGACACTGTCGAAGGTTTCCAGATTTGTGAGGGCATGCAGATTATATATAAAAATGAAGTTAAGAGAAGCATCAGTAGAGGAACAAGTCCAATAGATATTATCATATGTCCAAGATAGATTAGCAGATATCTGAAAGGAAAACATCATGGAAGAGTTGAACACAGGAGAAATAGAATTCGAGATGGCAGGGGAATTTTTAGCAGAAATAAGAAGAGAATTTGGAGGGGGAGATAAGGGAGATGAAGAGTCGGTGAAAGCAGCAGAGCTAAAGACAATAGAACAAGAAGGAAGAACAATGGAGAAATTTGTATAAGATTTCAAGAGAATGGTAAGAGGAAGCAGTTATGAAGGACGCCCACTAATTGAAGAATTCAAACAGGAAACCAACTGGCCACTATTGAGCACTAGTTCAAGAGAGCAACTGCCCTGGATTGTAACTGGAGAGAAAGTAGGAGAGAAGAGGAGAGGCTGAAGGGCAGGAGAGAAGAGGAGAGGCTGAAGGGCAGGAGAGAAACTAATGGGGCACCAGCTCCAAGGCTGAACCAACAAGGGGTACTAGGGCAAGCATTGCCATGACCTCAGGTTTGGCCAAGGAAGTAGGAGTTGCCTCAACAGTGGAGACTCACAGGACCTGCTCCAATGGAAGGTGTGGAGAGAACAAATGCAGTAATGGCAAGGCCCCAACAACAAGGGGCAGGGTTTCCAGTAAGAAATCCATATGCCATGGACATGAATAGGAACAACAGGATATGCTATGCTTGTGGAATATTTGGACATATGGCAAAGAATTATAGGAATAGAGGGGGAAATATGAACCGAAGAATGGAGGTAGAACAGGACCATAATTTAAATGGGAAAGGAGGTCTAGGGAGCCCCAACTAGATCTCAAAAGTAGCAACAGATTTGCAATACTCTCTAGAGTAGTAGAAAATATATCTATATGTAATCTGAACAAGAGGGACCTTTTAAGAAAAGTCACAGTGAAGATAGGTCTAGAAAGAATTGACACACAAGAAGGAATTACAGTGGAGGCATTGTTGGACAATGGTGCGACAGGATTAGTGATGAGTTCAGAATTTGCAAGAAAGCAGAGATTCAAGCTAAAAAAGTTGGACAGGCCCATGTATGTAAGAAATGTGGATAGTTTACTCAATAAAGAGAAACTAATTGAGCATACAGTAGAGGTAAATATCTACTACCAAGGGCATAGAGAGAGAACAGAAATAGATGTGATTGGAGAACAGAAGTGGATGGTAATCTTGGGAATGCCCTGGCTAGCTTGCCATAACCCTGAGATTGACTGGAAGACAGGAGAAGTTAAGATGACAAGATGTCCAGAGGAATATGGGAAGCAGTGGAGACCAAAGCAAGGAAAACCAGAGTGGCAAAAACAAAAAGAGGAAGAAGCAAAAGAAGAAGTGGAAAAGAAAAGAGAGGAAAAGGCAGAAAAACAAAAAAAAAAGAAACCAAAGAAGGAAAGGACAATAGAGGTAAAGAGGGTGGCAGAAAAATAGGAGATATGGGACAAAGAAGAAGAGGCAGAAGCCAAGAAGCTAGTACCAGAAAAATTCTATAAGTAGATTAAAGTCTTTGGCAAGAAACAGTCAGAGAGGATACCCACAAGGAAAATCTGGGATCACACAATAGATACAAAGGAAAGATTTGTACCGAGAAAGGGAAAGGTATACCTGTTGTCAAGAGAAGAGAGAGAAGAGGTACACGAGTTCATTCAAGAACAATTGAGGAAAGAGTACATCAAGCTCTCAAAGTTGCCTCAAATGGCACCAGTATTCTTCATAGGTAAGAAGGATGGTAAGAAGAGAATGGTGTAGAACTATAGATATTTAAAGAAATGGACTATTAAAAATAATTACCCCCTACCATTAATATCAGACATAGTAGAGAACATAGGTATAAAGAAAGTATTTACAAAGATGGACTTGAGATGGGGCTACAATAATATACAGATAAAGGAAGAGAACAAGTGGAAAGCGGCGTTTATGACATCTGAAGGGTCTTTCGAGCTTACAGTTATGTTCTTCAGATTAACAAATTCACCAGCAACCTTCCAGGCGATAATGAATAAGTTACTTCGAGATTTAATTAACACAGGGAAAGTAGCGGCATTTATAGATGATGTAATTATAGGAACAGAAAGCAAGGAAGGGCACAACAAGTTAGTAACAGAAGTGATAAAAAGGTTGGAGGAAAATGACTTATATGTGAAACTAGAGAAGTGCAAGTGAAAAGTAAGGGAAGTAGGATTTTTAGAAGCAGTAATTGAGGAAGATGGAATAAAGATGGAAGAAGAGAAGGTGAAGGGTGTATTGGATTGGCTGACATCAAGGTATGTCAAGGACATACAAAAGTTCTTAGGATTGGCGAACTACTATCGTTGATTTATTAAGGGCTTTGTATCTATAGCTAGGCCATCATATGATATGGTAAAGAAGGACAAGAAGTGGGATTGGACAGAGAAGCAGGAAAAGACATTTAAGGAGTTGAAGGAAAGATTTACAAAAGAACCAGTGTTGGTAGCACTGGACTTAGACAAAAAAATGAGGATAGAAGTAGATGTGTCAGATTATGCTACAGAAGGAGTATTATCTATGGAGTGTGAGGATGGGTTATGGAGACCGGTGGCATTCTTATCCAAGTCATTGAATGAGATGGAGAGAAATTATGAAATTCATGACAAAGAGATACTAGCAATTATTAGGGGATTAGAAAACTGGAAATACCTACTAAAAGGCACACGTTTCAAGTTTGAGATCTGGACAGATCATAAAAACTTGGAATACTTTATGAAGACACAAAAGTTGAATCGTAGACAAGCCAGATAGGCACTCTGCCTGTTGAGATTCGACTTTATCTTAAAGCATGTTCCAGAAACAAAAATAGAGAAGGTAAATGGACTAAGTAGGTGATTAGACTGGAAAGTAAGAATAGAAAAGGACAATGACAATCAAGTACTTATAAAGGACAATTGGATTTGTAGTCTAGAAAAAGTAGTAATAGAAGGACCTGAAGTAGAGATAGTAGAAAAAATAAAAAAAACTAGGAGTAAGAACAAAGAGATAGTTAAAATAGTAGAAGAGATAAAAAATGTGAAAGTGAAGAAGCTGAGAGGAGTGGAGTGGAAGATTGAGGGAGATCTGATAATAAAAAAAGGAAAAATATATGTACCAAAGGATGTAGAGCTGAGAGCAGAAATAATCCAGTTACACCATAATGTACTGGCAGCAGGACATAGAGGAAGGTGGAAAACGGTAGAGTTGGTGACGAGAAATTATTGGTGGCCAGGAGTAATGAGAGAGGTAGGAAGATATGTAGAGAGGTGTGATTTATGTTAGAGGATAAAGAATAAGACAGAAGAAGTAGCAGGGAAGTTGAAACTAAGTGAGGTACTAGAGAAACCATGGACACATCTAATGGTAGACTTCATCACAAAGTTACCAGTGGTAGCTGGAAAAGATGTAATCCTAGTGGTCTGCGATAAGTTGTCCAAGATGACGTATTTTGTGGCAACTACAGTATCAAGATCGAAGAAAGTGAATTTGACTTATTTTACTTTTCTTTTGATTTATTTTTTCTATTTTCTATTTTTAGAACAACTAGGGTTAGGGTTGATAAGTCATGCTGTCACATCAGTCACAACTTGATGGCATAGTCACAAGACAGATTACAAGACTTGGGAGAAGGAAGTAGAAGGTTCTAGAACAAGTGACATTATATAGCATGGACAACACATGTTGGCCTCATGATATACACATGGTCATTAGAGTAGGGTGCACAGTAGTAAGCACGGACCATGAGTAGTAGTATATAAGGTAGACTACTTTATACTAGGAACTCTATCGAGTTCTCTTGTATTACTTAATATAAGAGTTGTTCTATTGCTTAACACTTTGAGCTTTAGTCCATAACATACAGAGGGGACATCAGCGGAAAGATTAGCGAGGTTGTTTAAGGATAATGTGTGGAAGTTGCATAGATTACCAGAGAGTGTGGTATTGGATAAAGGGCCTCAGTTTGCAGCAGAATTGACAAAGGAGTTGAACCGGATGTTGGGAATAGAGATGAGGTTGTCGACAGCATTCCACCCACAGACAGATGGGTAGACAGAACAAATGAACTAAGAGTTAGAACAATACTTGAGGTTTTTTGTAGATCATTGACAGAAGGATTGGCTGGAGTGGCTGGCATTAGCAGAGTTTGCAGTGAACAACAAAGCTCACTTAACAATGAAGGTATCACTCTTTATGGTGAATTATGAGAGAGAGTTAAGGATAGGAGATGACATAAGGAAAAGAGGAAAGGTGGAAAAGGTAACAGAATTTACGGAAAGAATGAAGAAAGTATATGAGAAAGCAGTGGCAGCATTGAAGAAGGCACAAGAAGACATGAAGAGGCAGGCAGATAAGGGGAGGAAAGAAACCGAGAATTGGAAGAAAGGGGATAGAATATTGTTGAGTACCAAGGACTTGGTATTCAAAGAAAGACCAGCAAGGAAACTAGTGAACTGATATGTAGGTCCATACACAATTGAGGAGGTGGTATCCACCAATACAGTCAAATTATGACTGCCAACCTTGATGAGAATCCATCTAGTTGTGAATGTCAGTCAAATAGTACAATACAAGAAATAAGTGGAGGGACAAAAAAAAGAAGAAAAACCAATAGAAATAGAAGGAGTCGAAGAATGGGAAATCGAGAAAATATTAAATAAAAGAAAAATAAGAGGAGTGGATAAGTACCTAGTATGATAGAAGGGGTTTATGGCAGAATATGACACTTGGGAAAGGAAGGAGAACTTAGGAAATATGAAGGAAATGTTGGAGAAATTTGAAGAAAGGATAAATGCAGAAGTAAGGAGATAAGAGAAGATAGACATAACAGAGGAGAAAGACTTTAGAAGAGGGAATTACTAGAAAAGTTTATGGTAAAAATACTATATGTTGTAGACTCAAAACCTTAGTGTTGGTAATGAGAATAAACCTTGTACTGGGTTGATACAAGAGAACTTAATAAGAAGCTCCTACTCTATCTACCTACTATATATACTAACAGTCCTGGTCCATGCTACAACATTATATAACCGACCCTAAAGTTTATGCTCTGTCCTCATGTTCTATTACTTATCTATATATGTTTTTCATAAGGCTATGATACTTCCTACATGTGCCCTGACATTATACCTTTAATCTCCACTGTACATGTGTACATCTTGTATACACCATGAGAAACCCTTGTCCCTTGACATCACTCCTAACCCTAACTTCTTCTAGACTCTTCCTGATCCTTCTAGACCCTAAGTCCTTCCAGACCACTCTAGACTCTATCACATGACTTTCAGGTCATGTGCTCTCCATCCATTATAAACTAATAATACTGTCCTATATCTGTCTACTAACCCTAACCCTACTTGAAGTCTGTCCACACTTTCAAGCTATAACACTATATGGATAGGATGATAGAAAGTTTGAAGAAGAATATTTGAGGAAGCTGGAGAGGAACTGGTGAAAATGGAAGTCAGTTTCTCCAGAGGAGAAACCTTGAAGAGGGAGTAATGTCAAGAACGCAAAGAGTGGACTTAGTATTTTTCTATTTTCCTTTCTTATTTTTATTTTATTTTTGATTTATTTTCCTTTATTCTATTTTTAGAACTAGGGTTAGGGTTGGAGTAACAAGATCACACTATCACACAGCAGATCATATGACACATGGAAGAATAATGACATACAACATGTAAAACACATATTGACCTTAAAGCATACACATGGTTGTTTAGAGTAGGTTAGAAATAGCTCACACAGACCATTAGGTATTTGTATATAAGGTAGACCATCTTGTACAGAGTTCTCTATCAAGTTCTCTTGTGTAAACCCTATACAAGGTTCTATTACTTGACCAATGCTAAGGTCTTGTGATTGTAACAAGTTTAGTAATTAGTAACTATCTTTAGATAATTAACTAATTATATATAAAGTATATTGTAGTATCAAATATAATGAGATACAGATCTTATAAGATCACTTTTTTTGTTAGAAATAGATTTCTTGACAGCAAAACAGAAAAAAATATCTCTTATATTGCAAGTTTCAGTAATACTATCTGAAATCTTATCTCATCTACCTACAAATTAGGATAGGACTCTTTAATTACTAATGAGAATAAGAATACTTTTTATCAATGCATCTCAGTACAATTCAAGCTAAAAAATACACTAAAAGATCTAAATAGAAAAAATAAGGCAAGCAAGAAGAATAAGGCTGCTGAAATCTCTAGAGT
>JAJOHK020001405.1:0-13793 GCA_022457215.2 Leucocoprinus gongylophorus | reverse complement strand
TTCAGCCTCTGGTGCATCAACAGCCATCTCCACATCAGGAGTTGGAGTTGGAACAGGAACAGGACCATAGACAGTCCTCATAGCCTCCACAAGAGTGGGAGCATCAGGTTGAGGTGAGATCTTAAAGCGATCCCAACCAGCCTCAGAGACAGCCTGTAGCAATCTCCAGACATAGGAGCCAATTCCCAAGACAGAGGGGAACTGTTCAATAGGGCGACCCTTGAGAGGGCGCTTTTGAATAAAGCATGCAAGACGCTTTAGTGAGGTAGCGAGCACCTTGGCATCAGCCTCAAGGTGCATGTCACAGCCAGACAGTGACGTCACATGGTGGTCACCGTCCCACAAGTCAGTATCATATGTGACATTATATGTCACACTGTCACGTCACACTCCCTCCCTAATTGGGGAGCTGACTCAGCTGATCCATGGATCATGTTGAATGGTCCAAGCATAGAGGCTTGGGGGGCTGTTTCTGGCCCAAAAACCAAGTCCCTACCCTCCTCAGCAGATACCTGGTCATCCCAGCTCATAGTAGATGCTTTCCCTTCAGGAATAAGAGCAGGAAAAGCAGCCGGAAGCTTCAGAGAAGGCAATCTTTTGAAAAAGAGCTTGCCTGTAGTTACCCTTGGGGCAGTAGGTGTCCTAGGATCAGAACCCATGCTCTCCTCCTCACTTTCACCTGAAGAGGATGAAGATAAAGCCTCAGGGGAAGGGTTCCTTGAGGCAGAAGAAGCAGAAACACTCCTGGAAGAGCGTCTTGTAATGTGATGAGTTTGAGGCCTTCCTCTGGAATAAACTCGCTTATCAGCTCTAGAACTGGTTCTGGAGATGAGATTTAGGGAGTCTGGAGACTCACCAACATGCTGTGAACTGTCCTGGAGACTAGGAGAAAGTATAGGATTTTTGTTTGAATTTTTTAAATTAACCATGGTAGTGGTTAAAGGAAGAGAAGATGATGCTCATTGGTGAAGGGATTACTCAGCCTTGTTGGGGCAGTTCCAGAAGTTGAACCTATAGCTATGGCCTTAAGAAAAGAATGACCTAAGTGCAGAGCAGATAGCTAGAGAGTGAGCTTGTTAGCATCCTTGTTATAGTACAAGAGTGTAGACAGACTTGGACCAGGGTTAGGGTTTGGACAAGTATATATTGTAGTGATAATTATTAGTCTACAATGGGAGAAGAGATATAGGAGATAGGCACATAACCTAGAAGTCATGTAACAGAGTCTAGAGCGGTCTGGAAGGACTTAGGGTCTAGAAGAATCAGGAAGAGTCTAGATGAAGTTAGGGTTAGGAGATGATGTTAAGGGACATGGGTTCCTCATGGTGTATATATGGTGTACATATGTATAGCAGAGATTAAAGGTATGATGTCAGGGCACATATTGGAAGCATGGTGGCCTTAAGGAAAACACATGTGGATGAGTAATAGGACATGAGGTAAACATATTGTTGTAGCATGGACCACGATGTAGTAGTATATATAGAGGAGCAATACAGCGAGGGCTCCTTGTTGAGTTCTCTTGTAATTTCCCCACTCTTTACTTGATAGCCCATTGGAGAGCTTTGCTCGTTGTAAGATCATTTGTCCTTGAGTGACAAGTGGTTGCTACAACAATCTTTCTCTTCCTCTAACCACCACCATGATTAACTCAAAAAATCTGAATAAATTAATTGTAAATCCTACACTTTCTCCTGGCCTCCAGGACAGTTCAAATGGCATGGGTGAGTCTCCAGACTCTCTAAATATACTCTCCAGAGCCAGTTCTAGAGCTGGTAAGCAAGTTCACACAAGGGGAAGATCCCAAGCTCATTGCATTGCAAGGCACTTCTCTAGGAGTGTCTCTGCTTCTTCTGCCTCAAGGAACCCTTCTCTTGAGGCCTTATCTTCATCTTCCTTAGGAGAAAGTGAGGAGGAGAGTGTGGGATCTAACCCCAAGACGCTTACTGCCTCAAGGATAATTATAAGTAAACTCTCTTCTTGTCAGGCACAGTTCACACCAGAATGAAAGTCCACAGAATGGACTCAGAGATGCGCGGACTTGTGGAACAACCTTGGCTTCAGCTTATGTGCTGCACTGTCTGTCTGCCATGTGGTCACAACTTCAGATGAAGGAGAGAAAGTCTGAGTGGGAGTGAGTACTGATTGGTGTATTATCGTTGAATACCAGAGATTGAGTTCAATGAGAGTTTATCTCTGTCGATTATCAGACTAGCAAATTACAATGTAACTACTAGTCTTATATACAAACTGATAGTATAGGAGATGCTTGGGGTTTCAGTGGTAAAACCCCTATTACCCCAAGCGGAGGTTTCAGTGTTAAGACACTGACAGGAGTAACTCCATCATGGAAGACTGAGTTGAATAGGAGTATCTCTGCTGTGGAAGATGGAATACCCGGATGATTGCAGCACTGTTATGAGACGTGTTACGAGAAAGGTGGCCACTGTGGAAGGTGGGCTTGTATGATTCGGAGATGGTTTCACTGCAGGGACGTTATTTCTGGACAGGTGGACTTGCATATAACAGTATTTCTTCCTTAGGACTAAGCCTTCAAAGTCCTATTGGGTTTATCTGAGAATCCTATGATGGTACCTAGGTCAACAATACATAAACAGAAAAGAAAGTTTTTTGCTCTTGTTTCTGTATCCTTATGTCTTCTCCCACCCCCTCTGACATTTTACAAAACAATACCGAGATTTTGGAAAAACAATGGCAAGAGATGCAACGGAGGCACGAGAAGGAGTAGCAGCAAAGTTACGTTGGGCTGAGTATGTGGCTCAGAAAGCTAGGAGGGAAGCGGAGAAGAAGGTCCAGGAGAAAGCTGAGAGGCAGAGAGTTGTGGAGGAGGAGGAGAGGAAGAAGAGGACAATGAAGTACTTCCAACAGCTCTGGGACAAGATGTTAGAGGAAGAGGCCACCCCAGGTTGCGGGGTCTAAGTGAAAAGAGGTTGCCGCCAGAGATGAAAAGAGACAACGGCCCTTCAAAAAGGCTAGGGGGAAGTACTGCAGAGATGCCACAGTTAAGATGGGAGGTTCTAACCCCTGCAAGAGATGTGTGTGTGCTGGGTAGGATTGCCTGATGCACCCCTCAAGATGAGTAATTAATAATTATACTTATTATTATTTTTTGATAATTTTCTTTTTCATAGCCGCTCCCTTGCCTGTGCTGGGTGCATCACACTCAAGCAGTGGTGTGTACCCCATACCAATACCAACACTCTGGCCATAATTCCCACTTATGGCGGGGTTCTAAGTGCCATCAAAAAAGCACTCTGGGAACTCATGGAGGAGTACTGAAGAGTCGGGAAGTCCCTCCAGGACTTGATGGAGGGCTAGGAGAGGAACATGGCCTAATTAGAGAGAATTGGGGCTGTGATAGAGCAGAGATAGGGCTTGGAGGGAGAGAGTGGGAAGGAGGAGAATAGAGATGAAGAGGAGGGGTCTGAGGATGGTCCCAGAGAGAGTCAGGAGGGAGGGACTCTGTCATCAGCCTCCTGTTAGAAGTAGTAGTTTTTTTAATAAAATTTTTTATTTCTGTGATTTAAATATGTGAGTAAGAAAAACAAGAATTAAAATGAAAAAAAGTTTGAAGTTTTGAAAAGCAAACCCTGAAAAGTATGTGGGAGCTGAGAGTTAATGAAAATAAGTAGACAGAATATACTAGAAATTAATGAAGGAAAATTCCCATTGGGAATGCACAGAGGCAGAGGACAAATGCAGCAATATGATCAGAACAATGGGAGAGGACCAGGCTTGGCAGGATATACGATGTGGAAATCAGATACTAAGTCGGCAGCAGAATGTTATAGCAATCACTCACCAGAATGGCACTCATAGTATGCTTACTTCAGCAAAGCTCTCAGTTGGCTATCTAGTAGTAGGGATTACAAGAGAACTCAACAAGGAGCCCTTGCTACATTGTTCCTCTATCTACATAAATACAAGGTAGTCTGTACTACAACAATGTGTCTACCTCATGTTCTATTACTCATCCACCATGCTTCTACCTCAAGGCCACCATGCTATATCCATGTGCCCTGATATCATACTTTTTAATCTCTGTCACCATGTGTACATCATGAGGAACTATTGTCCCTTGACATTATTTCTAATCCTAACTCCTTTTAAATTCTTCCCAATTCTTCTAGACTATTCTAGCTTCTGTCACATGACTTCCAGGTCATGTGCTCTCCATCCATTGTAGACTAATAATAATACTATCTATCTATGTCTGGCTAACCCTAACCCTAGCCAAAGTCTGTCCATATTCAACATGGAGATCCATTCAGATTCGTCTCTAGTGTCTTCATACTCTAACCAGATTACCTTGTACAGGAGTTTACATGCTTGTCAGCAATCAATTTTAGAATCCACTATCTGAGAAATTTCATATTCAGGTTCTCTGTCAATTATGACTGGAGCGGGGGCTGGCTATATCCTCTCAGAGAAGGGGTTGAATGTGGCAGGTTCAAGCATGAACACATAGACGACTGGATGAATAGAACATATGGACTCTAGAAGACAGAGAGTGAATGATAGAGTGCCAGGCTAAGAGATAATTTTGTAGGGTCCGAGATATTTTTCAGAGAGTTTCTTTGAAGGTTGAGTGGTTCAGAAGAACTGAGCCTTGACAAAGACTTTGTCACCTACTTTGAAATCAGGAGCGGGGAAATGTCGCGCATCAGCAGATTTCTGGTAGTGCTGTTGGACTGCAGAGATTTCAGCTTTGAGGGTACTCTATAAATCATTGAGATCTATGATGAAGTCGCAGGCTTGGGAGAAAGCAATATTGTGTTTAGGGTGAATAGTAATGTTTGGATGATATCCCTTATTAGAATGGAGAAACACCAGTAGTAGCACTTGGAACATTATTGTAGGCAAACTCTGTAAGAGGTAGGAGTTTGGACCAGTTGTCTTGCTGGTAGTTACAATATACATGGAGGTATTGCTCAAGAGTCTGATTCGTGCATTCAGTTTGTCCATCACATTTGGGGTGGTAATCTGAAGTCAAGTGAAGCTGCATGTCGAGAACAGTGCCTAAAGATCAAAAGAAGTTTGACACAAACTCTGAGCCTCTGTTGGAGATGACATGAGAAGGGATGCTGTGTTTGAAAAACACATGGAGGACAAATAGACGTGCTAAGTCCGCAGATGTGATGGTGTCATGGGCAGGGATAAAGATTGCCTACTTGGTGAGCTGGTTGACTATGACCAAGATAGTGTCAAACCCAGAGAATGATGGAAGTTTCTTGATGAAGTCTATAGAAATGGAATTCCATGGTCATTCAGAGATGGGGAGTTGTTTGAGGAATCCATAGAACTTGTGATATTGTGGCTTGGATCACATACAAATGACACAGGACTTGCAGAATTGTTGTACATTAGCATGGAGGCTGGGCCAGAAGTATCTACAGCAGACTAATTCTAGTGTTTTGTTTTGACCAAAATGTCTGGCAAAGATGTGATCATGATTGTACTGGAGAACACGTGTGTGGAGGTTACCAGCAGATAGTATATAAATTCTGTTGTCAAGGAGGAGTAGACTGTTTGGGTCTGTAGACTACCGGCCATCTGCAGAAATGTGTTTTGTAGCAATTGGGTCACTAGGGAGAGCTGAGAGAATGTCTTGATATAGGGTGTTCAGATCCACAACTGTAGCTGTGCGGAGAGAGGGAAAAAGAAGGATAGTGGCTTATATGGAGGCTACAAGTTGTTCTTAAGTGAAGATAGGCTTGAAGTTGTGAGGGTTGACTGTGGCATAGCTAGTATTCCCCCCTTTAGGATAGATGTCCTATCATCTAGTGAGAGCATCCGGTTTTATGCTGAGACAACCAGGGCGGAACCTGATGACAAGGTTAAACTGGGAGAGGTACTCAGACTATTGTGCTTGCCTCTGGGTTAATATCTTGGTAGTAAAAAAATACTCAAGGTTCTTATGATCCATAACAACATTGATGGAATAGGCCGGACCTTCCAAATAGTGTCGCCAAATCTTGAAAGCTTCAAAGATGGCAAGCAATTCCTTGTCATGTGTGTCATAGTTCAACTCTGCCGCAGTGAAAGTACAAGAGTGAAAGGCAACTGGATGAACTTCATTATCTTCATTAACAATAGAGAGGATTGCAGCGAGAGTATAGTCTGAGGCATCAGTTTCCACAATGAGTTGAGCATCAGAAATCTAATGAGTAAGGATAGGTGTAGAGATGAATGCTTTCTTGAGAGAGTTGAAAGCATCTTGACAGGAGGAGTTGAACTTCCAAGGAATGTCCTTCTGGATGAGGTGTGTCAATGGAATGACAATGTCCAAGTAGTTGAAGATGAACTGGCGGTAAAAGTTTGCGAAATTTAAGAAGGATTGAATGTTCTTGACTTTCTTGGGTTCTGGCTAGTCTTGAATAATCTTTATCTTGTCATTGGACATAGTAAGGGCAGAAGAAGAAAGGATGTATTCCAGATACTCTACTGACTTGGAGTGAAATTCATATTTCTCTGCTTTGGCATAAAGACCAGCCTTGCAGAGATGCTTGAGTACTTCTTTCACATGCCGGTGATGATTAGATATGTTATTCAAGTAAATGAGTATATCATCCAGATAGATCACAACACAGACATCCAAAAGATCAGAGAAAATGTTGTTCATGAATTGCTGGAAAGCTGCGGGAGCATTGGTAAGGCTGAAGAGTATTACAGACTATTCAAATGATCCATAGCATGTCCTAAAGGCAGTTTTCCATTTATCACTATCAGCAATGTAAACCAAATGGTAAGCATGGTGAAGATCTATCTTTGAGTAGACCTGAGCTTTGCGAGATAAGTCCAGTAGGTCAGAGATGAGCAGGAGTGGATAGTGATCCTTCTTGGTGATGCAGTTAAGTCTGTGGAAGTTGACATAAAGGCACAGTGATCTATCTTTCTTCTTAACGAATAAGACTGATGCACTATGCAGAGATGAGATTGGTCGAATAAAACCCATGTTGAGATTTTCCTCAATGAATTTCTTAAGAGCCTTTTGTTCAAATGCTGAAAGAGAGTATATAGGGCCAACTAGAGGTTGAGCATCCTCTTCCAGATTGATTTTGAGATCATAAGGATGATGAGGAGGGAGAACTTCAGCTTTAGTTTTGCTAAAAATGTTGGCAAATTTGTGATACTCGGAAGGGACATTGGAGAGATCAGGAGTTTCTACAAGTTTTGCGGAGTTAGCCTGAATATCCGAAGAACAAAGACAGAGTTTAAAATTGTGAGAGCCTGGAAGTTTTGATGCGTGCAAGAATGCTGCAGCACCAATAATAGTAATGTTAGGTCACTTGGAGTTAGATGCAGAGGTTTCAGATGTAGGTATGGAAACTGTGGAGTCTGATGATTGCAGAGGAGTATTCAAAAAAGACAGAGATGCTAATAGTGGGTTGGCTGCAACGCGAGAAGGAGCAAGATTTTCCAGCAAAGATAGACAGAAGTTTATCGACCTATTTACCCAGTCAATCAGTGGATTATGTTGGGCGAGCCAGTTGTATCCAAGGACCAAAGAGCAGGAAGAATCAAGTGGAGTAACATAGAAGTCCAGATTCATACAATCACCAGTGGAAAAAATTATGGGCAAGTTGGTAATTTTGGAGATAGTGCTGTTAGATGAACTATCAAACAAGCAGAGAGCAACTGGAGGAGTTGCAGATGTCTTCAGGTGGTAAGTATCCACAAATTCAGAGTTTACAAAGCAGTGAGTAGACCTGGAGTTGACAAGAGTTAGGAACGGAATTTTATTAAGGTGATTCTGACCAAGGATCAAGAGAGAAGTAAGGAAAACAAAGAGTGAATGAGGATCAGAAAGAACAGATACGTTGAGTTGAATTGGACTCATTGCTGTACAGAGGAGTTCAATGCAACTCTTAGTCTATGCAGAGTTCTGGGGGTCACTCTCTATTTTTCTAAGGGTTTCTTGGAGGCAGCTGCTGGAGTATCAGCAGTTGCTGAAGCACTGCGGCCCTTGGAAGAGACTATGGTCTGCTTCTTGGGACAGGAGTCTAACTTATGGTCTCCTGCACCACAATAGAGGCATAGATTGTTTTTGAGACACTTCTTGTGCTCATTGCTGGTCAACTTGCCATTGCTGGCCAGCTTGGCAGAGAGGTCCACCCATGGAGTATTAGGTTACTTCTTGGGAGTGGGGGACAAAAATGGCTTGGAAAAAGAGTTCTTAGTGGACAAGGCCACTGGAGATGGATTTGCCTTGTTCTGGGAGGCCGTGACAGAACCGGAGGTAGAAGCTTTTCTTTGCTTCTGGAAGTGAAACTTGAGAGCCTCTTTCTCTGCTTGTCTTGTACAGTGGCGTTTGCGGTCTCTTTCTCAGTAGCAGTGATCGATAGTCATTGCTAAGGCATACATATCCTAGAACGAGGTGGGTTTTCCTTGTTTCTGGGTGGAGATGGGGTCCTGGATCTGATTGGAGAGCACTGAGAGATATAGCACATGAAGTCCACATTGTAAGTGGAGATCTTATTGATGGGTTTCATGTAGAGATTATCCAACATGTTGGCCACTTCACCAACGGGGTCCGAGAGACTAAAATGTCGACATAGCTCATTCACAAATAGGTTCCAGTTGGAGAGCCAGTCTTAAAGAATGCCCTGGTCTTCTTGGTTGCGGCCCACATCAAACCAGTCCTAGGCTACTTCAGTAAGGTAGGTCATTACGAAGTTGATTTTCACAATGTCCATGTTGAATTGTGCTAGATTAGTGTAGAAATATAGCTGGCATTGAAACAGGAAATTATTGAGCTTGTCAGGCTCAGTGTTACTGAAAGTGTTGGAGATGCGGGCTTTAGTTCCCCTTGAATTAGTATTAGGTCTGGAAGTCTGATTAGCATTAAGGGTGTCAGCAAGTCAGCCAAGTACTTCAGCTAATTGCTCATTAGTATTATCACTCTGATTTGATTGTAAGCAAGTAGAAGATGTCGGTCTATTAGTTATATTATTGTTAGTACTAGGATTAGTGGGAGCATCCTCTCAATTAGGATCATTGTCCATAGGGACAATACTTGGGCCAGGAACAGGTGAAATTGTCCTGCTGGATTGAATTGTACTAGAAGGAGACCTAGGAGATAATTGGCCTCTTTGATGGATTCATCTTGAACATTGTAGTGTATTTGGCAGATAAGCCATCTGTGTTATAAGATAAGAGTGTGAACAGACTTTAGGTAGGGTTAGGGTTAGGACAGTAGTAATTATTAGTCTACAACAGATAGAGAGCACATGACCTGGAAGTCATGTGACAGAGGCTAGAACAGTCTGGAAGGACTTAGGGTCTAGAAGGATCGAGAGGAGTCTAGATAGGAGTTAGGGTTAGGAGTGACATCAAGGAACATGAGTTCCTCATAGTGTACATATGATGTGTATATGTACAATGAAGATTAAGAGTATGATGTCAGGGCACATATAGGAAGCATGGTGGCCTTAAGGAAAACACATGTGGATGAGTAATAGGACATGAGGATGATACATAGACATAAGGGCAGGTTAATATTGTTGTAGCACAGACCATATGTAATTTATATAAATAGAGGAGCAATGTAGTGAGAGCTCCTTGTTGAGTTCTCTTGTAATCCCCACTACTAAATAGCCTATTGAGAGCTTTGCTGAAGTAAGCAAACTATGAGTGCCATTCCGGCAAGTGGTTGCTACAACAATCTGGTCACTGAAATGCGAGATTGTGTTGAAGGATGTCCCAAGCAGTGGGACCGAAGTTAAAGAATTATGGCGAGAGGAAGCCATTTGGACTTTGAAGTGCGAAGTGAAATGTATTGTAGACAGAACTGCGACAGAGAGTTTAGCAGGCAGAACTGCTCAAAAGCAACAGCAGACTTGGTAGTCTGATAATACTGTCAGGCACGATTCATACTGGAGTGGAAGTCTGCAGAATGGACTCAGGGATGCGTAGACTTGTGGAATAATCTTGGCTTCAGCTTATGTGCTGCACCATCTGTCTGCTGCATGGTCACAACTTCAGATGAAGGAGAGAAAGTCTGAGTGGGAGTGAGTACTGATTGGTATGTTACTGTTTCGATTATCAGACTAGCAAATTACAATGTAACTACTAGTCTTATATACAAACTAATAGTATAGGAGATGCTTGGGGTTTCAGCATTGAGACACTGACAGGAGTAACTCTGTCATGGAAGACCAAGTTGAATAGGAGTATCCCTACCATGGAAGATGGAATACCTGAATGGTTGCAGCACCGCTATGAGATATATTATAAGAAAGGTGGCTGTTGTGGAAGGTGGACTTATATGATTTGGAGGTGGTTTCACTGCGGGAATGTTATTTCTGGATAGGTGGACTTGCATATGACACTTCTAAAAAACTACCTCCTCTCAAACTTCCTGCTGCTTTTCCTGAAGAGAAGGCATCTACTATAAGCTGGGACGACCAGGTTGCTGCTGAAAAGGGCAACAACATGGTTTCTGGAGCTGAAAATGCCCCAAAAAGTGCCCAAATGCTCCAAGCCCTTATACTTGGACTACTCAACATGATCCATGGATTAGCTGAGTCATCTTCCCTTTTGAAAAATCAAAACATCACTTATAATACTGAGTTCTGGGATAGTGAACACCATGCTTTGTCACTGTCTGGATATTCTGAGTACTTGGAGACTGATACAAAAATGCTCTCTACCTCCCTTAAATGCCTTACAGGCTTTATCAAACAGCACTCTCTTGGAGGGCACCCTATTGAGCAGTTCCATACTATTTTGGAAGTAGGCTTCTATGTCTGGAATTTGCTTCAGGCAATTTCTGAGTCTGGCTGGGATTGCCTTAAGGTCTCACCTTAGACTAATGCTCCTACTTTGGTAGAAGTTATGAGGACTATTTATGGTTCTAACCCTATTTCAACTTTTTCTCCTGATGTTGAGATGAATGTTAATATACCAGAAGCTAAAGAAGTTGCTTTCACTCTAGTTACTAATGAAAAGGGGGGCAAGGGAAAGGCCAAAGCATCTTCTCCTTCTCCTACTAATTCTAGGAACAAGATTCCACTTGTTTCAAGAGCTCCCTCTACCCCCAAGACAGTAACTGCTAGTGCAGCTTCAAAACCAGCTACTATTCACTTTTCCTCAGCTGCAGCAGTTGCAACAACCTCCAAGCCTGCTCAGCTTCAAAATAGGCCTCTACCAGTCCCCTTGGCCTCTAAGCCTAGGCCCAAGACCAAATTATTTACTCAGGCTGCAAAAGCAAACATTTCTGGTCCCAAATTTGCTCCTGCCTCATCTCATAAGGACTTTTTGCGATTATTTCAGCTTAAGGAAGCTTTTCCTAACCTCTCTCAAGCTACCATTATTTTTATATACTAGGCAAGCCTAGGTGTTTCAAGAGCCTCTCAATGAAGCCCCAGTTGTCCTGCTGTCTCAAAGACATTTAAAATAATGACCCAGGGACCTACTAGGCGTCAGGTCTTGATACCACTGGCTCCAGCTACTGCTGAGGCAGTGGTGGCCATTGTTGTATCTGCAGTTGAGTCCTGTAACAAGGGCTTGGTCAGTGCTCGCTCTAAGCTTAGGGTTGAGTCAGTGCGCAAGGCATAGGATGGTGTGTCTATGTCTACCAACTCTGTTGCCTCTGTAGCAGAGCTGGACATTATTAAGCAGTGGTTGAAGAAAACTGCTGGTCTTGGTGAGGTTACTGAGGTAGAGCCTTGCTTACCTCAATCCAAGTCCTTTTTGAAGGTCTTAGGTGTCCCCTATTGGAATTCCAAGTTATCTCTTCCTGTTACTCCTTCTCAGGTAGCAGAAGCTCTTTCTAGCTCTCCTCTATTTGAGGATGTCATATTGGCCTCTATGCCTCGTATTATGAAGGCCTCACCCAGCTCTGATATGTCTGTTATCTGGATTGACATTTGGGACTCTCAGAAGGGGTCAAAGGGTAAGATGCTTATTAACCGCTCATTTAATTTTGGGTGTCATACTGCTACAGTCAGAGGGACTGCTATGCACCCTGGAGTGGCCCAGTGTCATAATTGTTGGTGCTGGGGACATCCTACACATTCTTGTCGCGCTCAAGGCACTAAATGTCAGAAATGTAGTGGTCTTCATAGAGTTGAGAACCACAGACTGTTGGCTTGGTGTTGCAAGACCAATCCAAAGTCTAACCCTCCTAGGGAGGCAACTGCAGCTAGTGTATCTTGTCCTCACACTTTCAAGTATCTGAACTACAAAGGGGATTACTCTGCTGATGACAACAAGTGTTCCTTCTGGCACCATCGCTTTGACAAGCAGTGGTATGCCAATAAGGCTGCTGAGATGTGCTCTGGAAAAGCAAATCACAGCATTGTCAATGGCCCCAGTAGGGATAGTCTTTGAGTATGTCTAGTACAACTAACATACTCTGTATTTATCCACAGAATATTTGGAAGAACTATGTGCTTGTTGACAGTCTTCTGGAGTTCCAGAAAGACTTGTACGATATTTTATTCATCTAGGAACCTTCCTGGAATTTTATTTGATTTGCATCTTCTACTTCAAGCCCTGGTGGCCAAGAGGTTGTTGGTGCTCTTATTCATTCAGAATGGACCCAGGTGGTCTGGTCTCTACAGAACTCTGAGCAGATACCCAGAGTAATATGTTTTATTCACTCTAGACTGTCCAGACTTCGCTTTGCTCTCAGGAGAGACATAGTTGACCACAGGGACATTCAGCTTCTGTCCTTTTTCAACAGGGGCAGACGCCAGTTCCTTATGAATGTCTACTCAGATGACCTTCATACAGCAGTCGATTTCCTGTCCAGGAAAGCTCTGAACATCCCCAACTTGTTGTACATAGGCGGGGACTTTAATATCAGAGATGCTGAATGGGACCCTTCTGTTTCATCACATCCTGCTGCTGGCCAGTCTCTGAGAGATCTGGCAGACTCCTACAGTCTTGTGCGCTCGCTTCCAGTGCTCTCTGTCCCTACCCACTATTCAGACATCAGTGGCCATGCTAACTTGGTCATTGACCTTATCTTCTTAGGCATAAACTGTGTCCAGGTCACCCACTGTATTAAGCCTGATCTCAGATAACCCTCAGACCATGCTCCCCTCATAGTCGACCTTCCTATTGCTTCAGAAAATATCCAGGTGCATAGGAAAGTCTTAAAACAAGACAGTAAAGAAGAAGCAGCTTTTCTACTCTCTGTGGGTGAAAGGCTCTCTTAACTTGACTTCTCTGTTCTGGACTCTGTTACTGGTCTTGACTTGCTCTCTGAGGCAATCTCTGGACTCTTTGCTGATTGCTAGGCTACTTATGCCAAGAGAATTACTGTGACCTCTCGCTCTAAGGAGTAGTGGAACAACAAGTGTAGAACTGCACTGGAGACTTATAGGCAAACTGGGGAACGGTCAGACTAGTCTTCATTTCGTTCTACTACTAGACAGGCCAAAAGGCAATTTTTTGACAACAGGATTGCTGAAATAGCAGCTACCAACAAGCGACCCTGGGATCTTATGAGCTGGGTCAAATAGTGAAAGCTACCTGCAGTAGAGGCCATCCGCTTTCAAGGCCAACCCTGTAATAACCTTCCTGACTTGTGGAGAGCACTCCACCAGTCCTACAATGCTGCAGCTAATCATTCTGTTGACCTCTCTGTCCTAGATGAGGTCCCCAGCCAGGCTACTTGCTCTTGGGTGCTCTTTTCCCTGTTAGAAATGCAGGAAGCGCTTAAGGCCTGCTCCAATGTCTCTGCCCCAGGTCCTGACCATATTACTTGGCGGTATCTCAAGGTTATCTTAGCCAACAACACCTGTGCTACAGGCATTCTCTCT
>JAJOHK020001404.1:0-13797 GCA_022457215.2 Leucocoprinus gongylophorus | reverse complement strand
TGATGTCACACTAACACTAATCTGGAATTCCAAATAGAAAAACAAATATAAAATAAAATAAAAATAAGAAAGAGAAATGAAATAAATAACTTTTGCTATATTGTTAGGTATAGTTTATACTCAGGTAATAAAGTTAGTAGATATTATACAAAAGAGCAGAACAGATCAAGTAACAAAACTTATTCAGAAGCAAAATGATGTGATTTAGAATTTATACAAGTAAAGTAGATAATAATCTCAGTTTTAACTTGTGTGTTATGTCTAACTATTTATTACATAGTTATAACCTTGGAGTTCAGGAAAGATGAAAGGATAAGAGTTATAGCTAAGATCCTAAAGATTGGACAAAAGACAACTCTTATATTAAATAATATAAGAGAATTTAGTAGAGTTTTTAGTACAAGTTGTCTATTTTATATACACTAGACTAATAATCTATACTTGGCTATATTTAACCTACTTTAAGGCTATGTGTAATCTTTAAGATCAATATATAGTAACTATGTTGTATAACATTACTTGTTTTAAACCTGCTAGAGAACCTACTATCAACTAAGGTTCAAATACTCAAATACAACTAAACTCTATAGTCTTTTTGTTTCTTTGTAGTCAATACTCCTCTTCTACTAAACTTTATAGTCTTTATTAGACCAACAGTGTTACTTTTCATGGTCAAACTTTGAGTCATGATTCTTAATATTCCAATACTGTCTTACTCTGGTTATTACTTGTTACAATTGATACCTCTTAGATATAGCATAGACTTGGGCAAAGAGTAATAACAACATGATTGGCTATGCTACAAGTGTCTCAGTTAGCACCTCATATAGTAGATGCAATATCCTTACTTTAACCTTGTGGACTATGATTCATTTATCTCATGTACAATGAACACTTTCCTCATAGAATACTAGTATATATAGTGTAGATTGTCAAGAACGAAAGAAGTAGACTTAACATTTTTTATTTTCTTTTTGATTTATTTTCCTTTTATTCTATTTTTAGAACTAGGATTAGGGTTAAAGTAATGAAAAGCACGCTGGTTACATCAGATGATACAGTCACAAGTCACATGACACATGGAAGGATATAGAAGGTTCTGGAAGGATGACATCATACAATATGTGAAACACATGTTGACCTTAAGGCATACACATGGTCATTTAGGGTAGGTTAGAAATAGCTTGCACAGACCATTAGATATTTGTATATAAGATAGACCATCTTGTACAGAGTTCTCTATTGAGTTCTCTTGTGTTAACCCAATACAAGGTTCTTTTTATTGACCAACCCTAAGGTCTTTGAGTTGTAACATAGATACTGTTCTGTAGTCTTTACGCTTTATCATTTATAGCATTTCTTACTTCTTCTCAAGTCTTTACCTTAGTGCAACCTGAGCTCTAGCTTAAGGTCATAACATTACTGTTGTAAACTCTTTCTATTTCTTAGCAATTCTTTTAGATATTTCTATCTGGGTTTCTAACTATCTGATTACTATCATTTCCTGATTATATTAGTACTGTTCTACTATATTAGAATATATCCTAGTAATATTTAGAATAGTAGTTATTTCTAGAAATTCTTATTCTGTTCTCTTAAGACTTTCTGAAGGTAAATATTATTATATTTAGTCAAGTAAGTATATTCTTAGAACTTCTTGGGGATTATTAATATCTGCAAAGTTTTGTAGACTCTACTAGTTACTCTAATAGCAAAACAGAATGTTTTCTTCAGGACTTTAACATATCAAAAGTCTAGTAGTTTTAGATTACTTACTTTATATCTTGACTTCTCTTCTTCTTTTTTACTTTCTGTACAATGTTTATTATTCTCACTGATAAGGCTTTGGGCATCTTTTAGCATCATTTAAGAGAAGTAGCCAAGTGCTAGCATACCTTAGAAAATACAGTATTTACTAACAATATCCTTGTTAGTATTGTAACTTAGCTTAGAGATTTGTGAGTGTTTATATCAAACTTTACTTCTATAACTGCAGGTGTTTCCTCTCTATCAGAATTAAAGGTAATGAACTTTATTTTTCTTTTTATTTCTTCTCATTTTCATTTTTATTTATTTTTCTATTTTAGACTAAGAGTTAAAGTTTAGCATGATGTTAAGCATGAAGATACTTAGCAATCCCACAAGAGAATTATATCTAGTACACAAATATCTGTTATACAAAACTTACATACTTTTTATTGCACTATATAGATTCCAACTATAGTATTTCAAAAGAGTTCCAATATACTACCTTTTTAAGAAGTTGAAGAAAATGTAAAGAAGAGTAGCTTTATAGATTATGAGGGTATTTTACATATTACTATTATGAAGAGTTAAAGCTATTGCAGATCTTATTCTTATTCATTTTTATCTTAATAAACTTATAGGATGACATCACTTTAGAGTAGTGTTACTTTCTAAATAACATATAATTAATACTCCTCTAGATTTACATCATTCCAAACAAGCCATCCCTCATAATATGACCATGAGTTATCTTACTTCTAAGTAATGTAAAAAAATTGAAAGTCCTATAATTAACATCGATCATCATTTTAATCAAGTCTTACTAGCTTTTGATATTCTAAACAAAGAACTTTCTTCAAGTTTTTAACTAGTAGATATCTTTTATGATTGTTTTTCCTTTAATATAGTAAAATGCAAAGATACCAAAGCAAGAACTGTCTATCTCAACAATTTCAAGAATATCTATCAAGACTTCTCTAATAGTCCTAACACTGTATTTATTATATCTGATGCAAGTATTAAAAACAACATTGCTATCTTCATCTCTTATATTTAAAAAAAACATGATATTGTTATAAAATCTATCTATTATATTACGAATATTTTATTTATAGAAGCCAAACTATTTATCATAAGATGTGATATTAGTCAAGCTACTCAAATATAAGGTATTACAAGAATCATTATTGTTACTAATATTATTCTAGCAGCCAAGAAAATTTTTGATTCATCTTATTATCTATATCGGCTTCATTCTATTGCTATCTTAAACAACCTTAGAAAGTTCTTTAATAAGAGTCCTAATAACATTATCACTTTCTAGAACTGTTTGAACAATAAATAGCCTCTTTATCTACTAGTTAATAAGGAGTCAAAATCCCACAGAGTTAGTTCTATTTTACCTAGTAAATAGTAAGACATTGTAAGACTTCAGCAGAAAAGAAGAATATGATTCAATTGTGAAAAAGTGGTAGATGTATTTTCAAGCTTCCAATTACAAAGAAATTTTTTCTTAATCTAAATAATAATGATGGTAATCGTATTTATCTATTTTATTCAAAAGACAGAGTATAGCTGAAATATTTTGGCTGCTCCAACTCTCTATATACATATATTACTAGGCTCACAACCAACCATGCTTTTATTGGAAAATATAGGCTAAGATTTTTTCTTAATAAACTGACTGTATGTCTATACAACAACTCTTCTATCAAAACAAGAGTTCATATTTTACATGATTGTAAATGATATCAAAAGTTATAGAACCCAAAGCAAGAGTTCCTTAAAGACATTCTTATATTTCTTAAATTTAATTATAACATATTTTGCTTTTAAGAAAACATCATTTAAATCTAGCTTTATAGTTGATATAACAATATAGCTTCTGTGTCTACTCATATAGTTTCATGTCTTTTATCTTTTTTTCTCTATTTATTTAGTTTTTATTTAAGTAGTTATATTATATAATTACTACAGTCTACTATTGTGTTCTATATAATAAATTGTTGATTTAAATATAGCATGATGTTACAACTGTCACAAGTCAGTCACACATGTCACAATCACAGTCACACAGTCATATGTTACTTGGAAGGATATAGAAGATTCTGGAATAATGATATCATACCATATATTAATGACATATAATATTATAGCTTATAAAGTAGGTTAGAATTTGTATAGCAGTCTAATGGACTACTAGCTTAGCATATATAAAGATAGATACATTGTATTTAGAATTCTATTGAGTTTTCTTATGTTAATCTAATATAAGATTTTTTCTTGACTTAACTTTTAGTCTTGAATCATAATATTAAAACTTGATTTTATTTTCTAAAACAGTTCAACATAGAACTCTCTCTTTCTTACTCTCTATTTATTCTCAACTAAAAGTAACATTGCTCTTGGTCAAGAAGACTTACTGAATTTTAGGTACAGGAAATATATTAGCTAAGTAGAAGAAGCTTAGCCATGTGTAGTATACTAAAGCTCACTAGTATATTATAGATATACTAACTTTTTGTAAATATATTTTATATCTTTTTTTCATTATCAGCTTTGTGCTGCTAGTTTTCTTATGACTAGTACACATATTAAGAGAGTGATATCAGAGCAGAACTTACTTTGAGTGACTATTTGTGATTAGTTATACAAAAAGAAATCAGATTAAGTATGGAAACTTATTTGAGAATGAATGTGGATATCTGTGAGGTTAGACAGAGTACTTATATTATAGATTAAGCTTGGAGGCTTATCTATGGATAAGTTATATAACCTTGGATGATGATCTTAGCCTTAATTTATATATTGTATCTATTGTCTGTCATTGTTACAATTATAAGTTCAAAGAGTTAGATAAAAGAGAGAATCTTATATTAAGATAATATAAGAGAACTCAATGGAGTTTCTAGTACAAAACTGTCTATCTTATATATGCTAAATTATTGGTCTATGCTATAGTATCATTAACTTACTCTAAAGGTTATACATTATTCTTAAGATCAATATATATTAAACATGTTATAGTAATATTGTTCTTTTTAGAACTTTCTACTGTTTTTACTCATGACATGTGATAGTGTGACAGTGACATGTGACATTACACTAACACTAACCCTAGAAAGTAAAAATGGAAAATAAAATAAAATAAAGTCCATCATTCATGATTCTGATAGTTATGTGATTATAATTTTGGAAGTTGAGGTATTAGAGAGAAGTAAGTGAGAATTTTAAATAGCTTCTTAGTTAAATCTTAGTTAGGTTCTTAGTTAATCTTAGTTAATTTTCAGACTAAAGATTATAGAGTATTTATTTGGTCTTATATACTGAGTTTGTAGTTAGAACTGTAGTTAGAGAATAATAGTGTAGAGGATAACTAAAGGAATATTATAAAGACAGTTTCTAGGATATAGAATGACTGGAAATTAAGATAATAAGTTATTATAAAATGAAATACAAGAGGCTAATCTATATGTAAACAAGTATAGATATGGAATTATACTTAGATATAATTAGAGTCCTAACTGGAAGTCAGGAAGCAAATGTCTCAAATGTCTCAGAAGTCAGTTTATGATAACACACAAGAAAATAATAAGTGTTCTTAAGACTTTGTTTAGAGTAGAATAGTTTTTTGAAACCAAAATTAGTTACCTTTTCTTTAGAACAATAGTTGGTTAGTTAAGTAGTTAGTAGACAGTATAAGGTAAGATAAGAAGAAGGCTCACTAACACTTACCAAGATTAAGTTAAGTTTTAAGTATGAGTCTAAGAAAGAGACTAATACTAGTTTTATCTTACTCTTTTATATATTATTTTTCATTATCTTTTTAATATCATTAGCTTGACTATAACTAGTTAGCAGTCTGATAGTTTGTTAGTAATGCTTGAATTAGAACTGTATAGTTCTACCATACTTAGACTATTATAGTTTTTATTGGTATAAAAGAACTACAATACAGAGTAATGAACCTCAGCTATTTATGCTTTAAAGTATCAGACTAAGTATACTTTCCAATATTCTCTACTATTTATACTAATTAATTTTCCTTTTACTTATAACAATATAAGTTAACATGATATAAATGTCATATATTAAGTTCACTCATTCTGAAGATACATCTTTATAGTGATATTGTCATTACAATATCAAGCCTGTCTTCTATAATGGCCATTCTTCTGCAACATATCTTTGTAGTATAATGACTAGGATACTTTTATTAAACTCAGTCTTCTATGGCAGAGTTCTTCTATCTTACTCTTGTCAGTGTTTTACTACTGAAACCTCTACTTAGGGCAGTATACTGAAACTCTGAGCATCTTCTATATATTTGACTTGTATATAAGACTAGTAGTTATACTATAATTTGCTAGTCTAATAATTGATGAAGATAATTCTTATTGAACTTGATTCTGGTATTCAATAGCAATATACCAAGTTAGCACTCATTTCTATCTCAGATTTCATCTATTTATCTGAAATTACTATTATGATTGATACCTCGAGAATGCATCATATAGATGGGTGTAGGATATGACAACATGATTGGCTGTGCTGAAGTAGTCTCAGTCAGTATCTCATATAGTAGATGCTCTGGCCTTGCTTTATCCTCAATGTTCCCTCATGTTAGATGACTCATTTACTTCATGAATTACACACTTATGTCTCATTATCTAGTAATATATATAGTGTAGATACTCTCCTGTATCCTTATACTTTACCAATTCTATCATCCCTTATTTTTTCTCAAGTATTTGTCTAAATGCAACCTGAGCTCTAGCTTAAGGTCATAACATTTGGTAAAGCATTGATGAGCTCACCTTGCAAGAGAGGTGTAGTGAATAACATTTACAGATGAAACTAGACAGAGTTATCTGTTGGAAAACAAAACATATGTAGCAAAAGCTATGAAGTGAAGACAAGATAAGTTCTAGAAGAATAAATGAGATAGAGGCACTATCAGAATAATTAGGATCCTTGCAGATCACAGATGAAGCCTCAAGCTATGATAAATGAACAGATGCAGAAATGTCAGGAATACCAGCACTAATAAACAAGAATGTACAGACAACAACACTTAAGAGCATGGTACTAGACCCAGGGTGGTTTGATGGTGACCAAACAAAATTCAAAGACTGGTGGAGGGAAATCCAATTATTCTTCAAGAATAACAGTCACAGAGACAGATAATATGATTACAGTGATTTTAGCTTGTCTCAGAGGAGATGTAGCAGGCATTTATGCATAGAGAAAGCTTGATGAGCTAGATGAAGAAGGAACTCAGAATTAGGAAGAGTTCATCAAGGAAATAAAGACAACATTCAGTGACAAAACAAAGATAACGGATGCTGAATAGAAGATTAAAACATTCAAACAAGGAAAGAAGAATACAGTGGACTTCATGATAGAGTTTGAAGTGTTGGCCATAAAAGCAGACACAAATAATTTACATGCTATTTTCCTATTAAAGAAGAATATACAATATGACATCATTAAAACAATTTTGGGTTATTCACCCATTGCAGTGCCAGACATACTTAAAGAGTGGAAAGTAGCCATAACATTAGTAGAACAAGGATACAAGTCTACAGAGAGATGCTATGACTACAAGACAGGAACAGGAACAACTTATGGAGAGTGAGGTCAGCCCATGGATATTAGGAAATCCAACAAGAACTTCAAGGATATGAAGCCTAAGTACTTCAATTGCAATAAGTATGGACACATGACAAAAGAGTACTGATCAAAAAAGAAAGAATATAACATTAGGAAATACTTTAAATATGACAAGGAAGGGCATATAGCAAAGGACTGTAGAGAAACATAGTCAATGAAGAAATGACAAGTCCAGGAAGGATCAAATAATGAAGATAAAGATAAAGAGCAGGGTTTTAGCAAAGATCTCAAGTAGATACAGTACAAGAGATTTCCCATGTAAAGTCCCAGAATAAATATGTTATTCCAAATCGCCAAAATAGCAAGAGAAAATGGAAATTAAACATGCAAGCAGATGTGAAGACCAAGAATGGCAAGAAATTTAAAGTCAAGACACTAGTAGATTCCAGATGTATACATACACAAATCGATGAACAGTTGGTCAAAGACAAGAGAATACAGATGAGACTGATAAACTTTTCATTTGAGGTTTTTAACACAGATAGAACCAAGAATGGAGAGGTGACCAGGGTGGCATCTCTAGAGATTAAAGTCAATGGCTACAAAAAACAGTTGGAAGCAGTGGTAACAGACTTAAATGGGACGGACATGTTTTCAGGTCATGACTGGCTAGTCAAACCCAACCCAGAAGTAAATTGGAAAAACAGCACTATCAGGTTTACAAGATATCCAGGAAGCTATACAATGAAGCATGAAGATATCAGGTTCAAAACCAGGAGGACAATGGCCATAGAAACTATAAAACAGGACAACAGAGAAATCGGTAAAGAACTAGACAAGACAAACCCAAAAGATTTACTAGAGTATATTCGACCATTCATACACTTATTTAACAAGAAAAAGTATGAAAATTTACTAAAAAGATGCAAATGGGATCATAAAATTAATCTGATGGAAGAAGCTTCAAAGGAATTGAACACAAAAGCCTACACAATGACACTAAAAGAAGAAGAAGCCTTAAACCAATGGTTAGATGAACAACTCAAGGCAGGATTAATAGTGGAATCAAAGTCAAGATATGCAGCACCCTGTTTTTACATTCCAAAGAAGGACGATTCATTACAGTTGGTTCAAGATTACAGAAAACTCAACTAGGTTACAATAAAAGACAAGATGCCATTGCTTCTAATTGGAGAAGTAATCAACAAGCTTAAAGAAGCAAAATACTTCAACAAATTGGATCTGATCTAGAAGTACAACAATGTTTGAATCAAGAAAGGAGACAAATGAAAAATTACATTCTTAATAAACAAGGGACTATTCAAGCCACAGGTTATATATTTTGGACTATGCAATTCACCAGGAACATTCCAAAGAATGATGAATAGCATTTTCCAAGAACCACTTTATGAAGAAGTACTGGCAAATTATATGGACAATTTTGTAATACCTGCAAAGACCATGGAAGAACTGGAAGAAAGAATGATTCAATTTTTGAAGATAGCAGAAAAGCACAATCTGTATTTCAAACAATCAAAATGCAACTTCAATATGGAAGAAATCCCCATTCTAGGAGTTATAATAGGAAAGGAACAAGTTAAGATGGAATAGAAAAAGATCAAGACAGTAAAAGAATGGAAGATACCAACTAGGGTCAAGGATATGGAAAGCTTCCTTGGATTTACCAATTTCTACTGACACTTTATCCAAAACTTCAGCCATACAGCAAGACCATTAAATGAACTAAAGAGCAAGAAAGAATGGAAATGGAATGAGGAACTCAAGGACAAGATAATGAGTCAACTGGTTCTTTCCCTACCAAAGAAGAAAGAAAAATTCAGAGTGGAAACAGATACTTCAGGTCATACTATAGGAGAAGTGCTATTCCAGAAACAAGATGGAAAGTGGAAACCAATAGCATTTCTGTCAAGGACAATGCAACCCACAGAAAGGAATTATGAGATTTACAACAAGGAATTATTAGCAATAGTAGAAGTTCTGACCAAGTAAAGACAATATTTACTAGACATGTTGAAAATATTCAAAATATGGACAGATCACAAAAGCCTGAAGTATTTCCAAGAACCTCACAAATTAAACAGAAGATATGCAAGATAGTATCTGAAGTTGCAAGACTACGACTTTACACTATGATATATTCCAGGGAAAATGAATACCAAAGCAGATATCTTATCAAGAAAGAATCAGGTGAATATGAAAGAAGATAACAAAGATGTTCAACTCCTAAAAGAGGAATTGTGGTCAAGAAGGACAACAGCAGAAATCACAATGTTAGGAAGAAAAACAACAGTGGATGAAAACAATAGAATAAAGAAAATCAAAAGAAACAACACCAGGGAGGAGGTGATCTAAGCACTAAAGAAAGAAGATGAATTAACATGGGAAGAAGACAGAGTGGTATACATAGAAGGAAAAATCTATATTCCAAACAATAAGAAGATCAGGAAAGAAATCCTAAAGAAAAATCATGACTCAGTAGATGTAGAACATCTGGGACAACAAAGGATGCTAGAATTACTGAAAAGGAACTACTAGTGGCCAGAACTTAAAGAAGACATCAGAAAATATGTATAAGGATACTTCAAGTGCCAACAGAACAAATTTCAGCATCAGAAGAAACCAGGAGAATTATATCTATTGGAAATTCCATATGAACTATGGCAGGAAATCAGCATCAATATAATTGGACCTCTACCTAGGTCTAATGAGATGGACGCAATTGTAGTCATTGTAGACCAATTTATGAAGATGATTTGATTGAAAGCAACAACAACAAACATCTCATTAGAAGGAATTGCAAAAATCTATAGGGATGATATATAGAAACTATATGGAATACCAAAGAAAATCCTTAACAATCAAGAACCACAATTTGCATCAAAGTTTATGAAAGAGTTTACAAAGGCATTAGGAACAAAAAGACAACTATTGATGGCATACTATCTCCAAACAGATGGTCCAATAGAAAGAATTAATCAGAAGATAGGAATGTTTCTACAACACTATGTAAACTACCAGTAAGATAATTGGACATACTGGCTAGCTGTAGCAGAATTCTAGTATAATGACAAGAAACATGTGGCGACAGGAAAAATACTGTTTGAATTAAACTTTGGAAGACATCCATGGAAAGGTGATCTCATGGTTCAAATGGAGATTCCACAAGTAGAAGAGTTTTTTATCGGAATACAGAAAAGTTGAAAACAGGCAACAAAAGCAATGGAAGAAGCACAAAAGATAATAAAGAGGCAATTTAACAAGAAAAGGTACAATCCTCAAGGACTAAAGATCAGAGACAACATGTGGCTTGAAAGCAAGAATATCCATTCAAATCGACTCTCAAAGAAGTTGGATAACAAAAAATACGGGCCCTTTAAAATCTCAAAGAACATTGGCTTGGGAGCATTTCAACTGGAACTTCCAGAAGGATGGGCAATTCATGATGTTTTCAATGAGGATCTGTTAACATGATGTGTGAAGCCAAAGTTCAAAAGACAACATGAGGAATCAGCACCTTTATCAACAATTATTAATGAAGAAGAAGAATATAAAGTAGAAGAAGTCAGAAAGCATAGGAAATGTGAAAAGGGGACACAATACCTGGTTTATTGGAAGAGATATGGAGATAAACACAATCAATGAATAGTAGAAACAAGGTTGCCTCATATAAGAAAGGCAATAGAAGATTATTAGGCAAGGTGTTCAAGTTGAAATCTATAAAGAGGGGGGGTAAAATTCTATTTTAATAGTTCAAAGCATTTATTCGAACTTTTCAAAGCAAATATTTTCCCAACTTTCCAACAACAACAACTACACTACTACCTCTGCTTCTCCAAACCTATACATTTCCAGAAAACTAAATAATATGAACCAGGCTCAAGTCATGAAGAGAGAAAGAGAAGATTGAATGAGGTTATACTACAAAATATTAAAGGGGCTGGAGACAATGATTGGTGTATAGAGAATAGTGAAGGATATCAAGAGAATGGCTGAAGAAGTGAACACAGTGATAACCGAAATTGAAGAATCCATTTTAACAGCAAGCATTAACAATAGGACAACAAATGCGATAAACATTACTCAAATATCAGAGGACCTTTGATACTTGGTTCAAAGCAATATGGATAAATGAGCATTTCAGGTCTAGAGAATAATAACTAATGAATTGGATTGATATAAGAAAAGAGAAAACAGTTATGTAGATGAAAATATTTGGGAGATTTAAGACATATATATTGAAGAAGAATAGTAAGGAAAGATTAAAGGAAAGGTAGAAGAGGAAGAAGTGATATTGATGAAACCATATGAAGTATCAGAGTCAATTGCAACCAAAAGCTTAAGTTTTATTGATGAAGAAATTGACAACCTCTTAAAGTACATAAAGTTTATCAAGTCACCCATCCAAACAAGGATTTTCCAACTACCACCATACTATCAATCACTTTGTTCAAGAGAAGAACAAGACCCTGACTTCTAAAAAGAAGTGGCAACAGCATTGGTAGATAACAAGCATAATACAGAAATGTTAAGGAATAGATATCTAATTAGGATGTTCCAAGAGAGACTGCCACATGAACTATTTTTCATTGCAATTGATAATCAAGGACAAGTCATCATAAGTCCAAACAAGAAGATGGTTGCAACTTATATGGTAGGAGAACTGGCAGTAATGGTCTATGTTGTGGCAACCACTAGATACAAAGTCCAACAATCATACAACAAGCAAATCTCTTAAGGGAGATATCTAGTGGAGGTTTCACAAGAGAACTCAACAAGAAGTCTCTGCTAAATTAGCATCCTATATATACTAAATACATCTGGTCCATGCTATAACCTCATGTCCACCTCATTTCCTACTCAAGGCCACCATGTTGCATACATATGCCCTGACATTATCTTCTAGATCTTTCCACTATGTTCTAGGTTTAGGACGTCACATCATGTGACATGTCATATGACTGCGATGTCACATGCCTCTTCATCATTACTAAAAAGAAAAGAAAAGAAAAACAAAATTCCTATAAAGTCAGAAAATAAAAGAAAAAGAAAATAAAAATTGTCCATGTCCAAAGCATCTCATAACAGTCTAAATTCATGAGGACATGAAAGCTGAAAATGAGGTATTATTATAATTGATGCCTTGAGAATGCATTATGTAGATGGGTGTAGGGTTCTTGCTTCATTCTCAATGTTCCCTCATATTAGATGACTCATTTACTTCATAGACTACACACTTATGCCTCATTGTCTAGTAATATATATAACATAGATACTCTTCTTTCTGTATCCTTATGCTTTACCAATTCTATCATCCCTTATCTTTTCTCAAGTCTTTGCCTAAGTGCAATCTGAGCTCTAGCTTAAGATCATAACAGTTACAACTATATAGCAGATAGATAGTATAGCACATAAGCTGAAGCTAAGGTCATTCTGACAAGTCTACATCAATGAGCTCAATTTACTGAGTTTTTATACTCAACATCTTTCTAAGCCAATTCTGTGGACTTTTCTTTCTGGTGTAAACTACATCTGACAATGAACCAACTTTTATTTCAAATAAGGTAGCAAGTGGAACAGATAGTAGTACTATAAGTATTGGTGACAGTACAGGCAAGGGAAGGAATAAGAGAAATAAGAGAAGTAAGAAGAGAGAAAGAAGTTACAAGACCCAAAATTAAGCATTAAACAAAGGTAGTGAAACCACCTTTGTTTAATAGAGAAGCAAGTCAAGTAGTAGGGTTTGTAACAGCATATAGATTATATATTAAGATGAGAATGAGAGATATAGAAGTAAAAGAACAAGTCCAATAGATTTTGATATATATGCAAGAAGAGTTGGCAAATATTTGAAAAGAGAATTTGTTAGAAGATATTGAAGCAGGAGATGTACAGTTTACATCAGCAAGAGATTTTTTGGCAGAACTAAAAAAATAGTTTGAAGAAGGTAATAATGAGTCAGCCAAAGTAATTGAGCTTAAGAAGATAGAGCAAGGAGGAAAGATAATAGAAGAATTTGTATAGGAGTTTAAAAGAACAGTAAAAGGGGATGAATATGAAGAAAGAAAATTAGTAAAGAAGTTTAAGAAAGAAATAAATAGGATAATCAAGAGAAAGCTGATAAAGGTAGAAAGACTTTTAAAAGTATAGAACAGTAGTATGAACATGCTACTAATTTAGATAGATATTGGCAAAAGAAAAGTTGAGAGGAAAGAAAAAAAGTGGAGAGCAAGAATAGAGATAGATAGGGATGACAAACAATTAGGAAGGTTTTAGACTATGGTTACCCTATTTTAGATCTAGTCAAAAAAACAGAAGGAACAACAGGTGACAGCAGAATTTGCTCTTATAGAAGGGATTAGAAAGAACAAATATAGTAGTAGTTAGAAACTCTCTACAAGAACAAGGAAATAGAGAAGG
>JAJOHK020001403.1:0-13800 GCA_022457215.2 Leucocoprinus gongylophorus | reverse complement strand
AGAAAGTATTTAGATATATGTAACTTGTACTAGAAGATAAAGAGTCATATAGAAGCACTAGCAGGAAAATGAATAACAAATAAGATACTTGTTATGACCTTAAGCTTGGCTCAGATTGCAACTAAGGTAAAGACTTGAGTTGAAAGGTAAGAGATGATTAATTGGTAAAGCATAAGAATACAAGGATGTATCTACTACTATATATACCTGTTGACGATGAGGGCAATATATAGTAAACATATGTTTATAATATTACAAAATAAAACAATACCTACTACATAAGGTGCTGACTAAGACCAACTGCAGCACAGCCAATCATTATGTTATAAGAAGGAAACTCTGAACTCTATGAACTATGCTGGAAACATGAGGAGGTAATTGTAACATGTACCTTGTCATTTACTCATGTATGATCAGTCATTACCTTATGTAGTAGTAGAGGCTTCCTCATGTTTTCCTCACTTCTTTCTCAAGAATACCTTATGTATAACTCATGGTCATTAGATATATATAGCTGTAGATACTCTCTTGTATCTTTATACTTTACTAATTGATTCATTTTCTACTCTTACTCAAGTCTTTGCCCAAGTCACAACTTAAGCTAAGCTAAAGGTTGTAATACTTGTGAATACAAAAGAATAAAGTTAGGAAGAATATTAAAAGAAATATGAAAGTAACATCTACTTGTGAATGCTTTCTCTTGTTAACATGCTCCTAAACAGTGAACCTTACATTGTGTAACAAGCTCCTTTGGAAAATCTAGAAAATAGATTGTAGAGCTCCTTAATAGCTTTCAACATCACTATCTATCCTAGATAATATACTCTGAAGACATCTCTTAAGTCAAACATTATGACTGATAATACCAACTAATACTTACCTCACTAGCCTTTTATATACTCATAAAACTCTCTAAAACTCATCCAAAAGTAATAATAGATACTAGTGATGCTCACTTGATAAAATAAATGTTGAAACTACTTTTAAGTAGGGAAATTTAAATGAGAGTTTAGTCTAAAAGTACAGAAAATAAAACTAAAGAATAGAGACCAAAATATTTAGAAAGCTCTCTGAGGTTTTACAAGCACATGGCCATCTCTTTATTTACAACCTGATATCAACCTAATGATAAATTTCTACCCACAAGTGCTCATTCCATTCTTCCTTTACTGTTTCCATAGTTATTCCCACTTATACAACCATTCTCGACTTCAGTAGCTTCCAATCTAATATATTCCTATCTTATCTAACTGTCTGAATATTTATAACCATGTAAAGTACTCTCATGAGTGCATGTGCTTTGTAGCTAGTCATTTGTGAGTGGTATTTCTTATTCCTAAAGACTTCTTTCTTCTGAGATCTGGTTTGATTAACAGCTACCATACTGTCTCTCAAGTTGGTATCCACTTGAGAGGATTTGAGGCATTATCTAGGAGTATAAGATCTTCTTGCTAATGCTTTCAAAGAGAGTCTTATATGATTAAAGACTTTAATAGAGAGTTTGTTTTCATAAAAAAGCATTTTCTAATGTAACAATAATATGCATAAAAGTACTTGTCAGAAATCATAAAGAATTTATAAGAATACACATCAATTCTTTGACAATCTGCTATCTAGGATGATAAGGATAAATGGAGTTGATTACCCATATAACTTATTCAATGACATTGTTGAGATAAATGGGATTCTATATAATATCCAGTGAGAAGGCCAATATTCAATTGTTGTTAATAATGGAAGTATAATAGACACTCTATCTTTTGCAGATGAATCAGATAAGCTAGCTATTATTAGCTACTTGACATGCTTTACAAAAAAAGGGAGAGTAGAGTAAATTTGCCATAAGAAGACTTCTAAGATGTTGAAAACATATGATTCTCTCTCCATTTGCAACCCAAAATTAGCCTAATGCTTTTTTCCTACTTACAAATACTGATTCTTTCCTTTCTTAGTAATTACTTCTCCTCATAAGTTACTTACTACCCTGTTCCCTCTTTAATCTCTTGCTTTTGGATCATTTTCATTGTCTTTATTCCTTTTACAAGCAGATAACATCTCTTTTTAGTATAATTCTAGCATTTTATAATTCTAATGTTTCCAATCTTTTCATAAGTAGACAATATCCTATTCTTTATATTTTTCTAGAAAACTATATTATAGCATATTTTTGTTATCACTGAATGGCTTCTGTATACATATCAGCTAAAGCATCAAATAACTAAGTATTCCACAATCTTCTGCTAAGTCTATCCTAATAAACCTCAAGTTTAAAGTCTAGTTTGTTTAATGGCTACCATACTATCCTTTGAGTTTATAAGACTTAAGAAATTGTTATGAACTTAAGTCCTAGAGCTTAGAACAAAAGCCTACTCTTGTATTGAGTGACACAAGAGAACTTAGTAGAGTTTCTACTATAGTCTAGCCCTCCTGATATACCTAGCCTAAAGTATGACCAAGACCTTCTAGCAAGTTTTATTATGTTTCATAGTCATGTGACTGTGTGTGACTGTGACTTGTCACATGTGATGTCATCTTTTCCACCTTACTTAAGTTTTTTTTAAAGACTACTACTACTAAATAATAGAAAAATAGGAAAAGATAAAATAAGACTAAGCCCTTGTTCTGAGATTCTGACAGAAATGCTAAGTATGAGTACTCTCTTTTATTCAGTGAGGGCCAAACATCTGTAGAATATTATTATTTTACTAAAAATATTTTTCTAGTATAACAGACTTCTATTAGAATTGAAGCAAAAATTCATAACAAAATAGAAATATTGTGATCTTAGAGAAACTAAAGAGTTTCTTAAAATATACATTGAAAGGATTAAAAGATCTTTGTAGACTAATTTAAGTACTTGAACAAATTTTGAACATACTTTAATATTGTTATGATTTCAGATTTATAAAGTGAAGTTAAGAAAAGAACCTTGTATTAGAATTAACATAAGAGAATTTAATGGAGTTCCTAAGTATAATATATCCTTCTTATATATATTAAGCTATTAGTCTATACTATACTAAACCTAGCCTACTCCAAAGAGTAAGTATATTATATACTATTAGCATGTGGTATAACATCATTGTTCTAGAATCTTCTTCATTCTTCTATATGATATGTAACAGTTTGTAATGGTCATCTATTACATTATGCTAATACCTAACTCTAAGTTCAAAATAAGAAAATAAATGAAAAAGAAAAATATAAATAAGAAAGAAAATAAAAATGAATAAAGTTTACTATTTTTAACTCTAATAAATATGCTGATCTTCTGGCTAGAAACTTTGGTCAAGTTTTATTTAGTTATTTTCATTTATCTCTTAGCTTAAAAATACTCTAAGCTTATCTATTTGCTTAATAGCTATAAGCAAGAGGGAGTGTTACAAAGCATTCTTCTTACTAAGCATTCAGTTTACAATAACTAATTAGGTAGTTGATGTAAAATTTTTACATAGATTAAATTACTACTACTAATAGTTGTCTTCTATCATTACTTATACTTTCTAAGCTTATTACAGTACTTACTACAGATAAGTAGTTATCAGCTATCTACACTATACCATGCTACTATATATTTTGTTTCTTCTAACAAGAAAATTCCCTCATTCAAATCATATTATAATCATTAATACTTTTAACCTTGAATTTAATTGCTTATAGAATATTATTACAAGTATCTTCCATATATGAATTTCATAGCTTAAGCTTGCTTCCTCTAAGGGTACTTACTAAATCATTTAGTTCCATATTCTTTGTGACTGCTGTAACTATAGCAGTTAACATCATAAATTAGACAAATTGGACAATAAATATAAGTATAAAGGACCAAACATATCTGTGCTCAGATATCTAAGAATATCTATTCTAAATTTTTCTATAAATCATCTATATTGTCCCATTTGTTTTATTTTTTTGAGTGGCAATGAGAATATACTTGAATATGTCATAAATTCAGTCAATAATTCATCTCAAAACAATTAACATATATGCAACCAATATTTGAGCTATGTTAGGGAATATTGGTAATACTATAAGTCCAAATCCACTCTATAGAGGCTTAGTTATACTTCTAAGCTGGTTATTACCTAGAATAGCTTCTGATAGACTGATAACTACCTCTGGCTTATCCTAATCTCTATTATCTAGTCTGCTACAATAGTACTATAGTCATTTAGTTAATTATAGTTGTAGATATTAATCAGTCAAGTACATAAACCATATGCTTGGACTGTCCTACTATAGTATATATAGTAGTGATGTAACAGTAGAATACTTTGCCCAAATATTATCTGAAGTTTCTAGATACTTATGACTCCTTAAGTAAGACTAATTCTCTTACAAGCCACTTCTGAATATAACCTACTATTTCTTCTATTATTCTAGAAAATTTACTAACAGTAGTATCCAGTTTATTGGATTTTGAAACTTTCTTGAGCTGGTTGAGTTGTTAAGCTAGAATACTTATACTATGTTCAAGATTGTTTTGTAAGATTCTTTTTGAGCTTTAAAATACTAAAAAATTAGTCAGTCATATTATTAGTATCAGAAGGAGAAAAAGTGACCAATCTTGCAAATAACATTGATGCAATCAAACACTTTTGGCACTATGGAATTCAGCTGCTTTGAGTTAGATTAATAGTTTATCCTGCTAATAGTCTTTTCTAACTTCAAAATCATCCTGCTAATATCTCTTGCACTACAAAAATAACCTAAAATAGGCTAGAAGCTCTTTAAGTTCTTTATTATACTCTTAATTTATATATCCAGAACATTCAAATTACAGCTATAGGTCTATGACTTAACATACTAATAGTCAAGATAGTATATCTTGATGATAACACAGAGATATAACCTTGAAATCTGATTATAAAATTCCACCTTGAAGTTTACTGGAGAACTCTGAGTAAATTGAAAATGATCAAGATAGAAGTTAGCTCATATTTGGTTTTCTTCTGTGCTTTAGAAACCAAGTATTTCCATAAATCATCAAACTTAATACTAGTTTTATATGGGAAATTGTCCTTGTTAGCATGCTTAATAGTAAGGATTTTCTGTTACAGAGAATATTTGTATATTTCAATATTCAGACTACTTCTTTCATTTGGAATACTGTATTGTTATGGACTAAAGCCCTTAGGGTTGGACAATAGAACAACTCTTGTATTGAGTAATACAAGAGAACTCGATAGAGTTCCAAGTACAGAGTAGTCTACCTTATATACTAATCCCCATGGTCCGTGCTAACTACTGTGTACCCTACCCTAAATGACCATGAGTAATACATGAGGCCAGCATGTATTGTCCATGCTGTATGATGTCACTTTGTTCCAGAACCTTCTACTTCCTTCTCTTATATCCCGTGATCAGTCTTGTGACTACGCCATCAAGTTGTGACTGATGTGACAGCGTGACTGATAACCCCTAACCCGAGTTGTTCTAAAAATAGAAAAAGAAATGAAATAAGAAATGAAAAGAAAAGTTAAGTCCATCGTCAACGATCATGACATGTATCATATAATAATTTAGTAGTGTGTGTACACATAAAGAAAAGCTCAACTTATCATTTATCTATCAACTTCAAATAGTGTTTGCTCTCAACATTAGAAATAATAATTAGAATTCACCATATTCTCACCACTTAGTATATACTGACATCTTCATGAAAATTGCTGACACTTTTGATTTAAGGCTTTCTATACCTATTATTCAAGTTCCAACTTAATATGCTAACAATCTTAACAAATTCAATTTAGTAATTCACCCAATGTTTTTTCAAGTCAATTCAAAAGCAATCAACACTCATTTTATTTTGTCCAACATACAAAGTCCTTTTGATCATGCTCTCTTAATGATAGATATCATTATTAGTAAGGAATATATTTAAGATAAACAATGAACTATTATCAAAAATAGTGAGAAAGAGGAATGTTTTGTTAATGAGGTCAAGAACATAGTAGATAACATTGATACCACTTATATCCTTGATAGCAAAATACTGGAAAAAATAGTACAAGAATTTGTGACTTTCTTGGAGAATCTTTAGAATAAGTATTCTAAATGTGTTAATATTACTAAACATTCTAAAGCTTGGTAGAACAAAGAGTATAGTGGAAATCTGAGCCTGTATTGCTTATTCAAATCAAGTTCAGACTGAAAAAAATTCAAAGAAATAGTCAAAAGAACAAAAAGATCTTTATTTGATGAGAAAATTCAAAAAATAGCATCAAGAAACAAACAATCTTGGAATCTTATAAACTAGGTCAAGAAATGCAATTTGCCAGCTACAGAAGCTATTTAATTTAATAGGTATTTATGCATTGAATTAGGAGATATTTTGCAAGCTCTTCACCAAATCTTTAATTCAGCTCAAAATTGACATATCAACTTATGTTTACTCAAAAAAATCCCATCAAAATCTTTATCCAAGTGGCTGTCTTTTTTCAAAATGGAATTCACTAATACTATGAAAAATGCAGTAGCTTGTTCATCCCAGGACTTGACTATGTATTATAAGATTACCTCAAAATTCTAGTGACTGGCAATAAATATATCTTAAATATCTTTTTGTCAATATTGCTAATACATGTATCAACCTTATATTAGCTCTCATATTTTAAGAAATCACCATTAATTATTATTCCTAAACCAAACAAACCAGTATACAATTCTCTAAAGACTTTTTGCTCTATCATTCTTTTCAACATACTTGGAAATCTTATAGAGAAAGTCATCAGCAAAAGACTCCAAATATGATTAATTTAACTTATCTAATCTATACTGGATAGGTTAAAGATCTTTATACAAATACTATGGCTTTTAACATTACTCAATTTTTTCTATTGCTTAACCATTAGCTTCTTTTATTGATTTTAGACAAAGCTAGATTTGATCCAAGAATCTCTAGTTTCTTTTCCAATTACTTAATTAACAGGAAATCCCAGGATGTCTGAAACAACTTTGTTTCTTCTTATTTTAGGGCAGATATAGATGTGGTATTAGAGTTGTAAACTTTATTTTATTTTTATTTTTATTCTAACTTAAGGTTAGAGTTCAACATAATGTCATAAACTGGTACACATTGGTTACATGTCCCAGAAAGATATAAAAAGTTCTAAGATAATGATATCATACTATATGATAATAGTATGTAATATACAATAGTCTTTAGAGTAGGCTAGATTTCATGTAATATAAACCATTAGTCTAGTATATATAAGTAGAATATATTATACTTAGAAAATCTATTAAGTTTTTTTGTGAATATGTATTCCAAGATTCTTCTTATTAACTGACTTTAAGGTCTTTAAGTTATAATATATAAACCAAGGTTCCATTCTCTCTCCTATTTTATCTGCTTTCTATATTACCCTAATTTTTCATATTTTTCAGAAAAGAACTAAAATTTTTCTATCTTATATTTCTGTTTCCATTCTTTTTTAAATGGATAATAGTCTCTTTATTTCTTAGAAGAAAAGTTATGAAAAATCAAATGCAAATTTATTTTATAGTTATAGTATCATTTCCTCTCTTTTTGAACAATTTGGTCTCATAATTAAATATAACAAATCAGAGGTCTTTTATTTCTCTAAAACCACCAAAAATTTTGACCTCTCTCCTCTGGATCTAGAACTATTAGAAGGACCTGTTTTATAATCAAAGGTTAAGTAGAGTGTTACAAACTCAAGACCTTAGAGTGGGTCAAGAATAAGAACTGTATATTAGAATTAACATAAAAGAACTCAATGAAGAACTTTACACATGAGAATGGAGATTCTCTTTTTTGTTTCTTTTCACTCAAAGCTTATATATTAGCTCAAAATACAGAGAACAGAGACTGAAACAATAACAAAAAGACTTCTAGAGTCTCAAAAACACACAGCCCATCTCTTGTTATAACTTAAACTAAATTTTAAAAGAGAAATCTTGTATTAGATAAGAGAATTCAATAGAGTTTTTAGTATAAGTTGTTTATCTTATATATACTAAACTATATGTAATCCTTAAAATCAACATACAACCTTTATACTATTATAATATTACTTGTTCCAAAACTGTTAGATATAGTTTATATCTTGTTATTTGAGATTTAATGAAAGCCTCCTAAAAGCTCAAACTAAGTTATTATCCAAGAACACAGAATATAGTAGTTCAAATAATCTTCTATTTTATATACTCTGGACTGGTGGTCTGTGATATACCACCATTAGCCTACCCTAAATAACCATACATTCAGAGAAAATAGTAGACTCTACTTTTCAATTTATTTTTTTACTTTTTTACTTTTATTTTTATTTTTTGAAACTAGGATTAGGGATTAGCATGATATTACCAGTCACAGTCACACAGTCACATGATTACATGTCATAGTAGAAGGTTCTGAAAGGATAATGTTATACAGTATATTATACATATGTTAACTTTAAGGCAAATACATGGTTATTTAGGATAGACTAATATAGTAAAGTATGAACCATTAGTTTCAGATATATAAGGTAGACAATTCTGTATAGAGTTCTCTATCAAGTTCTCTTAAGATCAATATATATATAATATATTATATGATATTATTCCTTCTAAAATCTTCTACTGTTCTTTATTATGATCCATAATCATGTGATAGTATGAAAGTGACTGATGCATGACAGTTTGTGATAGTAACATTTAATATCATGTTGAACTCTAACTCTAAATCCCAAAATAGAAAATAAATCTATAATAAAATAAAAATAAGAAAGAAATTGAAAATAATTAAAGTCCATTATTTTCAACTCTGATATGGAGGTACCTTGGTTTCATATTCAACAGAAAACTTCTGTTTTGTCAACACATTCATTTATATTCTAAAAAAGTTTTGTTTACCATTAGGACAATGAAATTGTTGGGAAATTCTACCAAAGAGTTGTCACCCACACACAAATAACTTCTTTACAAAACATGCATTATGTCTATTGAACTATATAGCTTTTAGCTATAGTATTACAAAGGTACTCCTCTCTCTAATTTTCTCAAGGAACTAAAAAAGATGCAATATAAAGCAGTATTATAGATTACAGAAGTATTTTGTACTTCTCTATCATGGAGAGTTAAGGCTATAGCTGGTCTTATTCTTATACACCTTTAATTCCAAAAATCAGTGAAAGATATCATCTAAGAATAGTATCTCTATCTAAACAATGTACTATCAATTTGCTTTTGAATAATCAACATTCAAAGAAAGAAGAACCCCATCATCTGTCAATGGGGAATTTAACATTCAAACAACAATAGAAAATCAAGAGTTTAATTGTGAACACCAAAAATTGGTTAAATAAAGTTTATTCATTCTTTGATAAACTTCATAAAGAATTTTCATCTGGTTTTCAATTAGTAAATAATTTTTCTGATTGTTTTTCTTTTAATATAGTAAACTGTAAAGATAAAGAAGTCAAGAATACTTATATTCACACTCTCAACAAATGGAAAGAAACTACAAAATTCATGATAAGGAGATGTTGGCCATAGTAAGGGGGTTATAAAACTGGAGACACTTGTTAGAAAGTGCACATTTCAAGTTTGAGATTTGGACAAATCATAAAAACTTGGAATATTTTATAAAGGCACAGAAATTGAATCACAGATAAGCCTGATAGGCACTATACCTGTCAAGATTTGATTTTACTCTAAAGCACATTTCAGGAATGAAAATGGGAAAGGCAGATAGACTTAGTAGACAACTAGACTGAAAAGTAAGTATAGAAAAGGACAATGACAATCAAATATTTATAAAAGACAATTGGATTCATAGTTTACAAGAAGTAGTAATAGAAGGACCTGAAGTAGATATACTAGAAAAGATGAAAAAAGCTAGGAGTAAAGATGAAGAAGTAGTTAGGGTAGTAGAGGAAATGAAGAAAGCAAAGGTAAAGATATTATGAAGAGAGGAATGGCAGATAGAAGGAGATTTGGTGTTAAAGGAAGGAAAGGTATATATACCAAAAGATAAGGAGTTGAGATCAGAGATAATTTGGTTATATCATGATGTACCAGTAACAGGACATGGAAGTCGATGGAAGACAATGGAACTGATTATAAGAAATTATTGGTGGCCAGGAGTAACAAGAGACATGAGTAAATATGTGGAAGAGTGTGACTTGTGTCAGAGAATGAAGAATAGAATAAAAGAGGTGGTAGGGAAGTTGAAGTTAAGTGAGATGCTAGAAAAACCATAGACATATCTGACAGTAGACTTTATCACAAAGTTACTGTTAGTAGCTGGGAAAGATGCTATCCTAGTGGTTTGCAATAGGTTGTCCAAGATAACATATTTTGTGGCAACTATGGAGAGAATATCAGCAAAAATATTGGCAAGGTTGTTTAGGAATAATGTGTGGAAGTTACATGAATTGCCAGAGAGTGTTGTATCAGATAGGAGTCCTCAATTTGTAGCAGAGTTGACAAAGAAGTTAAATAAAATGTTGGGAATAGAAATGAGATTGTCAACAGTATTCTACCTACAGGCAGATGGGCAAATCAAATAGATAAACCAAGAGCTCAAGCAGTATCTTAGATTCTTTGTGGATCATAGACAGAATGATTGGCCAGAGTGGCTAGCACCAGCAGAGTTTACAGTGAACAATAAGGTTCATATAGCAACTAAGGTTTCATCTTTCATAGTAAACTATGGAAGAAAGCTGAGAATGGGAGGGAATATAAGGAAGAAAGAAGAAGTAGAGAAAGCAATGGAGTTTGTAGAAAGAATGAAGAAGATATAGAAAGAAGCAGGAGTGGCACTGAAGAAAACACAAGAAAATATGAAGAAACAAGCAGATAGGAGGAGAAAGAAAACTAAAGATTAGAAGAAGAGAGATAGAGTAATGCTGAGTACAAAGAACTTGGTGTTCAAGGAATGACCAGCAAGGAAGTTAGTAGACTGATATGTAGGTCTATATACAATTGAGGAGGTGGTATCCACCAATGTGGTTAAATTACAACTGCCAACCTTGATGAAGATCCATCTGGTTGTGAATGTCAGTCAGATATTGTAATACAAAGAACAAGTGAAGGATCAGAAAAAATCTTTGAGAATTTCCTCTCAAATCCAAATATTATTCTTGTAGTTTCTAATACTAGCATCAAGAATAGTATCATAACTTCAATATCACATATTCACTCCAGTAAAAATATTTTAGCTAAAATAATCTATTATGCAATTAGTATCACTTTCACTAAGATAGAATTGTTCTTGATTAGATGCAGAATTAATCAAGCTGTTCAGATCTTGAATGTTAAGAATATTATTGTTATTACTAATGCTATTCACACTGTAAGACAAATCAAAGATTTGTCTTTCCACTCATATCAATTGCACTCTATTCCTATTTCCCAGGCTTTTAGAGCTTCTTTTAAAAAAAGCTCTAACAACTCTATTACATTTTGGGATTGCTTTAAGAGTACTAACTGGCATTTCTACTCAGCTATTGACAAAGAGACCAAACAATTCAATATTAATCTTATATTCCCTTGTAAATTATTATAGAACTTTAGCAAGAAAGAAGAATGTAATTCAATTTTACAAAATTCAACTCTACAAAATTGGCAAATCATCAGGATTGTGAAAGTTGGACTTTGTTTTTATTTCTTTTCTTTTATTTTTTCATTTTATTTTAATTTATTTTTTTATTTTGAGAACTTAAGGTAGAGTTTAGTATGATACCACATGTCACAGTCACAAATTGACACATGACATGACTCATCAGTCACTGTCACACTATCACATAATCATATATTATCATAAAATATTCTAGAAGATTCTAGAAGAAATAATATTATACAACATATCATATATATGTTGACCTTAAGATAGATATATGGTTATTTAGGATAGACTAAAGTAGTAGAGCACAGACCATTAGTCTTAGACATATAAGATAGACAATTTTATATAGAATTCTTTATCAAGTTTTCTTATATTAACCTTAATATAAGATTTTTTTACTTAATCCACTTTAAGATCTTTGTTATATTCTATGACTTAGGGTTGAAGTTAAAAGAATAAACCTTGGATTGAGTTAATCACAAGAGAACTCAATAGAGTTCCTAGTACAAAGTTATCTACTTTATATACTCTACTAAATAGTTCATACTACTATTGCATTTAACTTACCCTACAGACTATTTATAACTACATGATTATGTAACTGTTTCTGTTACAGTGTCATGTGACATTGTGTGACATATTTGTGATATTTGTGACCATGACATCATATTAAAGAGAAGCTAAAATAAAATTTAAAATTTAAAAAAAAGAAAAAATAATATAGAGTCTAATGTTCACACCTCTGACAGTCTTGTGATTATAACACAAATGATATTTCAAGCTTTGGATTACAAAGGAAATAACATTCTAGATCTAACTGATGATAATAAATCCTATACTAAGGCTATTTATATAAAGAGTGGTATTTGGCTTAAATACTTTGAACACTCCAACACTCTATATATATAAGTGTCTAGAGCCATTATAAAGTATGCTCCTATATGCAAATATCATCTGAGATTTTTTTCTAGAGAATCCTTTAAATACATGCATAGATATATCTAATCAAATCAAAATGTCATATTCTTTACAATTACAGGAGATATACCAAATATTGGAATCCTAATAGGGAGTCATGGAAGAATTTTGTTACTTTCCCTGAATTCAATCCAGAAGCATTCTCCTTCTATAGATGAATCACTTCATAATGGTATTATTATTATTATTTTACTTAGTGTAAATTAGTATTACCTATAGTATTTATTATTATTATTATTATTAAAGAAGACTAGAACTATTCATCTCACCAGAGTATTTGGTAATGAATGAGTGTGAAAATCAATATTCAAGCTCTCTAATAAATTCTGCAATTTAAATACAATTAATTAAGCTTATTGATAAATTGAGCTAAAAGATAGAGTAGCACTCACTGAAAACTCAAATGATATATATCATAGTAGATTGATTTGATTTTGTCATTATATAACCTTTGGATAAAGTAAGTAGGAAATAAATTTGCTGAGTTGATTGGCAAGTACAGAAACAATAACAAAGTTATGACACAAATTATTACTAAAGCAGCTATCACTGTCTTATGAGTTGAGGAAATATGACCTATACTTAGATCTGTTAGAAACATGGTAAAGCTATGAGTATGAGAGCAGTAATAAGTGCATCTGTCATTTCTCAAAACACTGTTATTTTTTCCTTTGAAAGAAAAGTATGAGTATTATTCTGTTATCAATTATGTTTTGTTGCTGCTGTCCTTATATATCTCATTCCCACAAACCTATATGGTTTCCAAACCACTTTAGTGTCCAGTGTTATAAACTTTCAAAGTGCTATATATATTCTTTTGACTGCTTAACTATCAAATTTTACTAGGAAATTCTACCTACACATTTACCATAACTAGTGGTTGCAGAAAAATATGTAAATTCAATGTCTGCCATTCTATATATTGTTATGTTATAACCTTTAGCTTAGCTTAGGTTGCAACTTAGGCAAAGACTTGAGTAGAGAATGGGGTATGATCAATTGGTAAAGTACAAGGATACAAGAGAGTATCTACAGCTATATATACTTGATGACCATGAATAAGACATATGTTAAGAATAATGATCTAATGAGGAAAATATAAGGAAGCCTCTACTACTATATGAGGCACTGACTGATTATACATGAGAAAGAAGTAAGGTACAGCATAAATGAGTCAGAGTTATAAAACAACCCCAATACATGTTGTCTATACAATAACTATCTGTAGAATATGAGATATTAATCAT
>JAJOHK020001402.1:0-13802 GCA_022457215.2 Leucocoprinus gongylophorus | reverse complement strand
ACATTTTGGTCTTCTCTGTTCATCAAAGTTATCCTGTGTTTTTCCTATATCTATGGGCATTCCTCATCCTCCAAATGTTGTTCCAATGCTTGTTTTATAGTCATTTCGACCTTCCATAAATTCATACACCTGTTTTACTGAGGTAATTGCTATTTTCCATTCTTTAAGCATCTCAGGTGCTACCATTGGTGGGTATTCCAATATGGTCTTGATAATATCCGCTTGTACATTCTTTTTTAACAAGAATATGGCATACATTTCATTGGTTTCTGCCTTTATGGCTAATATATCGAATCCAATCATGAAATTGGCAATGTGTTTCTTGCCCTGTCTGAATGTTTCAATCTTCCATTCTACATCTGCTGCTTTGCTCTTATCACTGAATGCTGTCTTGATTTCCTTGACAAATTCCTCCCAGTCTTGGGTGTCTTTTGTTTCTTCTAACTTAATTATTTCTTCTCTGTACATAAATTCCTACTACACCCCCCTCTAAGTTAGGCTAACACTGCAGTGATCTTATCATCTGCTGCAACTACTCTGTTTCTCTTGAGAAATAATCAGATTTCCCTCCACCAGTCTTCAAACTTTGTTTTATTCCCATCAAACCATCCTAGGTCTGAGACCATGCTCTTTGGCATTGTTGTCAATACATTCTCATTGTATCCTGCTGGTGCTGGTGCTGTCAACATTTCTTCTGTCTCTAGTGTTGTTGGTTCTGTAGTTCTGTTTGATATATTGTCTTTGGTAATCCTCAGTAATCCTAATATTTCCTCTAGTTCTTCAATAATGTTTTGGCTTTGTCTTGCCATCTTGTCTGTTTATGGTTTCTACTACAATTGTTTTGTTTGTAATCTTGTTTTTTTTCTTTACTGCACCTTTCTTGCAAGGTAAGCCTATTGATGTTTTACCAAATATTACAACCTTAGACTTGGCTTAGATTGTAACTAAGGCAAAGACTTGGGAAAGAGGTAAGAGTAGATACAATTGGTAAAGCATAAAGATACAATGCAGTATCTACTCTATATATAATAGAAGCCCATAAGGAAAGTGTTTGAAGTACACAATACAGATAAGACATAATACATGAGATAGAAGTAAGGATATAGCACCTACTACATAAGGCGCTGACTGAGATTACTATGGCACAGCCGATTGTGTTGTCACTACATGAGGTACTGACTGAGATTACTACAGCGCAGCCGATTGTGTCATTATTACCCTTTGCCCTTCTCCATAATACATCCTTAAGGTATTGATTGTAACAAATGAGAAGATTTTGAATGTTTGCCTCAGAATTCTTAAGATACTTCAAGGTAGAGTGAGAAGAATCTGAATAAATATTTATGATCCACAACTTGATGTTATTATTGAAGAAAGAAACAAAAAGAATATCTTTGTGACTAATAATGTCTTTGTAAAGTGAAAATCAAAGGGATGAAAGTCTGATATTAATATATATAATGACTCTAGAGGAGTCATTTGCTAAGTTGGATTCTCTAGCAAAGGTAAGCCAATTTGGGTGATTTGGAACACCTACCAAAGGAATGCCTTCACAGTTCTCTGAGCTAGGAATAGATCTGATAGTTGTCCAAGATGGTTTTTGGATAAAGATAACATTGAAATTGTAATTGACTTTGAGTATAGTATTGATAATGAAATTGTTCTTTCGAATGTTTTGAAAAAAAATCTTCAAGTTTTTCACAATTATATTATGTTACTATTTATGGCTGAACAAGTTAAGTTTTTTTAGTTGTTCTGGATCTTAGTATATTCATCTTTACTAAGTCTAAAAATGATAAAAGAATTAAAATAGAAAAATAGAAAATAAGAAAGACTTAAATAAATGAAAAAGAAACAAGTCCACTATTTTCAATTTTAACATAGTAAACCTATTATTTAACAACTAAACATATATATTGCTAGCTACTTTATACAAATTTACAAAAATAAAAATCAGTTTCTCTAGAGAAAAAACCTTAAAGAAAGAGTAATATTAAAGTTGAAGATAGTAGACTTTATTTTGTATTTATTCCTTTCTTATCTTTTTTTCTTTTTTTTTATTGGAAACTTAGAATTATGATTTATTATGATATTATATGTGACTGTCACAACTATCATATAGGCTTTACAAAAGCATTATACTTATTATAGGATAGTTATATAATTATATAATATACTGAAGACCAAATATATTTAAATTGATTAGGAAACATAATTTCTTCATAAATTTCTAGAACTAAATGTTATTGCTTATCAAGTTTGATCATGAGTTAATGGAGAAATAAAAAATAACAGAACAGGATATAAAACAAAGTGAATATGATCACATAATATACAATAATATTATACAGTATATTTATTATATGTTGACCTTACATATAGTATATAGCCTTTAGAGTAAGTTAGATGTAGTTGTGAACAGACTATTAACCTGGTATATATAAAGTAGATGCTTCATACTAAAAACTCTATTAAATTCTCTTATGTTAACCTAATATAAGATTCTTCTTTTGTTTTAACTTTAAAATTAAGTTATTATACTAACAAAATCTGTTCTTTAGTATAGTGATGCTCTATTTCCTTCTTTTGTCTTGCTAGAAGTTTGGCTTCTGGATATAAGAGAGTTAAAGATTTAATAGAAAAGTTTTTAGAAGTATTATATATTAAGTTCAACTCCAACAATAGCCTATCTTTTATAATAGTGTTATTTCTTCTACATGTTCATTTATAGCCCATCTTCTGTAATAGTGTTATTTTTCTACACATAACTCATTTTCCATAATGATGTTGTTCTTTTGTAAAAAAAACCTTGTAAGTACTCAGTCTTTTATAGCAAAGTTCTTCTATTTTAAATTTCTGTCAGTGTCTTACCACTAAAACCTTTGCTTAGAGCTGTACTATAAAATATCTGAGTTTTTTTATTATTATACTTATATTTAAGAAGTATTGGATATATTATAATTTTTAGTCTAATAATTGAATATTGTTAAATACTAAACTCTAGTATTTTACAGTAATATACTTCTTATCAGAATTCAACTTCTTGAACTCTGTTCTTCTTTCTGAAGTTGCAATTCTATAGCAAACAGACGGTATAGTATATATGTTAAAGCCAAGGTTATTCACAAATATAGACTTTTGCTCTCAAGTATGAACTACACCTAATAAGAGAATATAGTAGTAAGAAAAAAAGAAGCAAATTTTTTTTTAATATTGACTTATAAAATAATTGTAAAGAGATTACAAAAAATAAAATTACTAATACTACCAATGTCTATATTCAATTCTATAGACCTTTATTTCTTTAAGTCTTAAGTTACACTCCACTACAAACTCTGATAAACCTTTGTTTATATCCTTATAATTGCAATAACCCACTTTTATATACCAATAAGCTTCCACCACTCTACAACATTTGAGATCTCTTCATTAAGATATTTAAATATTTAGTTCTATTACTCTATAGTTAGGTTAATAAGTATAGGTTAATAAGTATTCTATTTAATATTCTATCTAATTGAAATAAACTTTGTAAGTATTTAAAGTAGTTGCTACTTTTAGGAAACTTTATCTTGTTCTTTTAGAATTCTCTAGAGATGAGTTATATACTTGGTGTCAGAGTTCAAGATAGTAGACTCTAACTATTTTCTTTTCTTTTCTCATTTTTCATTTCTTATTCTTTTATTTTTTATTTTTGGGAACTTAGGGTTAAGGTGATGTCACTGACACACTGTCACATAATGTGACTAGGTGTCACACATCAGTCACATGACAATGTCACAGTAATAAGACCACATGTCACATGGAAAAGCATAGAAGGTTCTGAAAGGATGATGTTATACAACATGTTTAATATATGGCTGTTTAGGGTAGGCTAGAAGTAGTTAGTATAGATCATGAAGTTTTAGTATATAAGATAGACAATCCTATACAGAGTTCTCTATCAAGTTCTCTTATGTTCAACCCTAATATGAGGTTCTTTTACTTGATCCACTCTAAGGTCTTGTGATCATAACACTTTTTTTTTTTTAAATCAACAATTTATTACACGGAGTGCATAAGCAGACCATGGTAGCTACTTTTGTAACTACATACATGAGATAAGAGCCAACATGACAGAAAGAAGAAAAAGAAAAAGAAAAGAAAAAAGGGGACAAGAATCAAACTAATCATTGAGTAGAGAAGAGGAAAAAATGCAGAACTATTTAAATAGAAGATAAACTGTCTTGGAATGCGAATGCACTCGGATTATCATTCAAAAACATAACAAAATGTTTCAACGTATCTCTTCTAGGGTTCCAATACCCATTGAATCTCTTGCAATTGTAGAGAATATGTCTCCTTGACTCGATTGGATACTCATTGTATGAACATGAAAATTCCATGTTAGGGAAGAATCGAAGTCTGTGCTCTCCGATGGGCACATGATTAGTAATTGCTCTGGTAGCCCAAGCGCATAGCGAATTAGAGTGACCAACTAGTTGTAGCCATGGACCACTATTAGCGTAGGAAGATTCAACAACATTGAGGTCGTCATCGAGTAAATCGAGAAAGTTTTTGCCCTTCCCTTCAGATGCTTGGAATGTCATCTTCCAAAGTTTAATGAGTTCATCACTGTCGGACTTCTTGCAGAATTCCCAAGAGATTTTGCTTGGGTAGGAAGGTATAACCACAAATGACTTGGAGTCTTTGTCTACTTCATGGTGGAATCTCCATTTGAGTCTGCTAGGACATTCCCAGAACTCAATAGAATTGGAGTCATTAGCAATAAAGAAATTCCGCAGATTGTTGAAAATTGCAGCAGAGTAAATTTGGAATGGATGAGATCCAGTATCGAAAATTTTCTTGGCCATGTGAATGAAGTCTGTAATGATGATGATTTTGGAGACATTATTCAATGAGTATGCTTGGTTAATGCCACACCTTATTGCAAATAACTCTGTCTCAGAACTCGTTACACAGGAGGTGTGGTGGATGGTTTTGATAAGAGGGCGATTGGCTGAATGAATATGTGAGATGGACATGGCAATATCATTCTTGATGCTTGCATTAGTTATAACCAAGGCAGTATTTGGATCTGAAGAGTTTCATAGAACCATTTTGTCAAGTTCATGTGCACAATGATTGTTTTTTTCCTTTTCTTTTTTATTAGCTAAATTAAAAGAAAGACGATTAGAAAAATTGTCAACAATACGATGACCTGGAGCAAATTCAGGATCAAGAGGAGAAAAAGAAGGAAAAATTCCATAAGATTTGAATTTCGAATCGATGAGATGGCCTTTGATTAAAACTTTTTTTTGATTGGTCAAAGAGCCCATGTTGTGATAGTTGAACGAATTGGACTGATGAGGAGAGTCGTCCAACAGGTTGTTCAAAATGTGGTTTTTCAGAAGCTTGAGAGGATGAATTTGAGATCTTTTAGCAATTTTTTGAAGATGGGATTTGACTGGAATTAGACCAGCCAACGCTTCAATTCCTTCTAAAGGCGATGTTTTGAATGCCCCCAGTATCCAAATAGCAGCTCTTCTTTGCATCTTGTTGAGAGCTTTCATGTGATAAGACATTAGGGCTCTGTTGTAGAACCATAATTGAAAGCCATATAAGGCTATCGGGAGAGCACAACATCTGTATAAAAGATGTTTTTGAAGAGGGTTGATGCCTTGAGACAAATTTCCAAGGAGCTTCATGCACTTGACCGTAGATATTGCTTTGTTAGCGTAATGGTTGATATGCTTGTGGAAAGATAGTTTTCGGTTGAAGATAAACCCCAAATATCTCCATGAGTCTTTGGGTCATAATGTTGGTCCCCCGATTAGAGAAAGATCCAAGAGAGGAGGATTGAAAACGCCTTGAGATCTACTGAAATGAAAAATTTCAGTTTTGGAATGTTCGATAACGAGACCAAAACTGTCAAGAAGTTTAGAAAGAATATTATAACTGCAAAAAAGATGCGAATTAGAAATATGGAAAGATTTGTCTTGAACAATAAAAAGGCCATTCTCAACAAAAGACAGAATAGAAGTCAGAATATTGAGATTTTTAAACCTATTTTCTAAGATGAAAAGAAGAGGAGAAAGATAAAGCAAAGAAAGAATAGGGGATAACACAGAACCTTGTCCAACCCCGACATTTACTTCAAATGGAGGAGATAAGAAGTTGTTCCAAAGATATTTCATACTTCTTTGAGTTAGATAATTCGAAAAAAAGGAAACAACTTTAGGATCAAGACCAGTTTTTTCAAGGATAAGAACGAGAAAGTGGTGGTTCAAAGAAGGAAAAAATTGGGATATGTCGAAAGCTAAAGAGCTAATAACTTTTTCCTTGGCCCAACCTGACTGAATAATGTAGGTAAGCACAATACCAGCATCTGCAGTAGATTTGAATTTAAGACCTCTAAGTTGGCTCAGATGGATGAAGTTGTTGGAGGCAACAGTGAATTGGAGTCGTTTGGCGATTACTTTTTCTATGAGTTTGCCTAGAGTGTTGAGGAGGACAATTGGACGAAAGGCCTTCGGGTTATCATATGACGATTTGTTTGGCTTTGGTATGACAACCATGGTTGATACTTTGAAATATTTAAGCCAATATCTGAGGTTAATGCAGGCATCAGCGATATTAATGACATTGGAGAGACAGGCATCGTTCTTGAGAATGATTTTCCAATGATGCCATGTCAGCCCATCTGGTCCAGGCAAAGATGAGTCAGCACATTTGCTAATCACTGATAAGAACTCAAATCTGGAAAAAGAACCCCAATTCTGAGACAGTTTTTGTGCAAGTTCATTAAGAATTTCGACGTCAACTTGGCGATAAAGCGCTGTGTTGAAAGTATTGTGTAGAGTGTTCCATAGACTCTCGGGAGTGAGACAAGGGCAATTGTTGTGTTTAATGGCCTCAATCGCAGGAAGTTTTCTCTTCTTGACCCAATTCATCAATTTCCATGGGCCTCGACTCTTGTTCATGATTTCATGGATTTTATCGTCGAAGAACGTTCACTTGGCATTCTTAACCGCCAGTTTGAAAGACTTCCAGTTTTCGTGACTTCTCTCCAACCTGTATGTACTGAGAGCATTTCTATATGATTCCGACCACCATTGCTTGGAGTGTTTGGAGGATCTAGATTTCTTAGTATTTTTGAACCACATTTGTTCGACAATTACGCTGAGTTGATTGACAATCTGATCAAGTTTGTCGATGTCTTCAATATTAGATGTGTCCAATTTGCTGAAGTTTGAAATAACATTCTTGATGAACTCAGTTTCATGTTTGCTGTTAGGGGGTATAGCGAGTTTGGATGTTTAAATGGTTTCTTCAAGGATGGGGATGTCGATAATGAGAGGCGCGTGGTCTGAAGAGAGATGCCATTCAGGTAAGATGGAGTGATGGTCCAGTTCCTCAGAACCATGCCAGAGAAATATAAGGTCGATAATGGAGTTCAATTCTCCAACAGTATCTGAAAATCTAGTAGGACCTAGGTTAGTCAGAGAAGAGAGAGCAAGGTCGAGTGAATCTGCTATCATAATGAGATCGTCACTAATAGAAGCATGAAACAGGAAAGACGGGTCCCATAAACTGTCTCTGATGTTAAAATTGTCCGTCATAAGAAGAACATTGTTAATATTGACTTCAGTATTCTTAAGATACTTTAAAGCCAAGTGCAAAGAGTCAGAATAAACATTCAAAATATAATGACAAACGCAGTTGTTGAAAAAGGAAATGAGACAAATGTCGTGATGATCAAAAATGTCTTTACGGAGAAGAAAACGCAGAGAAGAAAAGCGAATATTAATGTATGTGATAACTCTTGGAAAATTATCGGTGCTTGAAGATGATCTTGCAAAAGTGGTCCAGTTCGGATGATGGCAGGTACCTCTTAAGGGTTCCCCATCGCAGTTTGTAGAACAAGGAATTTTACGAATTTCAGATCACAGAGGTTCTTGGATTAGAATAATATCAAAATGATGTTGAGTTTTGAGTATTGTGTTGAGGATGAGAGAATTCTTGCAAATGTTTTGCAAGAAAAACTTAAGGTTGTGCACAATCATAAGTTGGGATTGGCATTCACTTTGGAACAAAGCGATTTTGACCTGTTCTCATGGATCTCAGTATACTTTTTAATGTGCTACTCATGATTGAATCAATGTCTCCAAAATGGACAATGGACAGAGTTAGCTTGGTGGTCTCCTTTGCAATTGGAGCACTTGAATGAATGAGGGCAAGGTTTGCCCTTCTTGGTTTCAAGTCTAGGAGGATTAGTTTTGTCGTTAGCCTTACAACACCAACTGAACTCTCTATGATGTTCCAACTTGTGAGGGCTGGTACATTTGATGCATTTTGCTCCCTGAATCCTGTACGACAGGGTGGCATGACCACATTTCCAGCAATTCTTACAAAGCGGGACGCCAGGGTTTATGTTTGCACCTCTGATGGTGGCGATGAAGTTTCCTACGTTGAAACACCTGTTAATGAGCATTTTCGCATTCTTACCGCTTTGAACGTCCCAAATGTTGATCCAAACTAAAGCCATATCTGATTTTGGGGAAACTTTGATTACTCTCGGTTTCGAAGCGAGAGAAATATTATTGAATATATGGTTTTGTTTGAGTATATTTTCGATATCATTCGAGGTAAGTTTTGTTTGATGGTCTGAATAGGGGTAGTATGGTATACCGATAATTTTCAGGTACAACTTGGATATGGGAAGACAAGCATCTTCAACTTGAAGAGAATTGACATCGTTGAAGTTTTTGATGTAGTTGTCAATAATAGACATGTCCAATTGTTGGGCTACCTTGTTGACAATGACAGAAATACCTGTGTTATCAGAGCGAATATAGTCAACTAAGACATCAGTTTTAACATTCCATAAGGATCTGTTGATGTTAGCCACATGCAATGATGAATTCTTCATGAAAGATGATACATTATCACTGCTCATAGGAATGATGACATGCTTTCTCGACAGTCCTTTGGTTGTCATTTTGATGTGGGGTTTTGCCTTAGTTTGCCCATTAATGATATTGTTTACTTGATTGATTTTCTGAGCATTTAAAGAGGGGAACGTTCCTTTGATCTTCAGAATTTTGGAAGTGTTAGCTGACGGTTTGGACGCTTGAGCATAAGATTTCCCAAAGCTTGGGTTGGAGGACTGGTTACTACTTTCAACCATGTTTTTCTTAGAGTGAAAGTATTTCGAAATGGTGTTGATTTCCTTTTTGGACTTGGCTGGTAAAGGAGGAAGAGGAGGGGCCTTGTTGATAGTGGCCGGGTGACCATAACACTTGGTAGTTAGAAATAATATAGCTTAGGATTCCTCAAAAATCATGAACTCTACATAACTGTAAGAGAATCCATTGCCTTATCTAAATCCAAGTCTGTAATATCTGCCAAAGCCTGAGTCAACCTTTCATTTCTCAAGTTTTGCACTAACATTTTATTACAATACTACTGAACTCTGCTTACTCTTATAACAACATCATGGACCTCTATATTCTCTCCAAACTATTAACTCACTTTCTCTAGCCACTGATCAATAAGCTTTTACTATCTGGCAATGTTTAAGATTGTTATATTAAAGTTTATGACCATACAGCTCTATTATTTTGTAGTTAGATTATCAAATATTCTATCTGATATTTCACTTAATTTGAATAGACTCTTGGATACTTAGAGTAGCTGTCACAACTGGGAAACTTCATCCTGTTCTCTTAGAATTTCTCTAGAGGTGAGTTGTATATTCAGTACTATTGAATTAGGATTTCTCTAAAGTTACAAACTCTACTGGATTCTATAAACTTTGTCTAGTTACTCTAATAATAATCTTACAGACTTTATCTAATTTGTCTAACAATGATTATATATTTTCTAGGTAAACTTAACAAGACTTTAAAGACTCAATTCTAAGAAAGAAATATTGTCATATATCAAAATTCAATCTTATAAATAACCTATCTTCCATAGTAGTGTTATCTCTCTTTAAATCTTATAAATACTCAGTTTTATATAACAAATATATCAAAACTCATACTTAGTCAGTATCTGGCTCCAAGCTAGATGGGTGTTTGATCAAAATGATCTATATGGAGAAACTTAGACATTGACCTTACTCAATTATAGATAATTGTTAAACTATATAATAATAGTATTACTCAAGTTATAGATACTTTTGCTTATATTTAAAGACTGGTAGATACTTTGCAATATCTAGTCTAATAAATGACAATAGTCTTTATTTCAACTCTTGAGGTTGTAACCAAGTGATATGAAGATAGTACAATATATAAGTTAAAGCTGAAATTGTTTTAAAAAGCCTACAATCCCATACAGTATAATAAGTTTCCATACTTATTGAACTCTACTAATTTTATATACTTTCACCCTTAAGTGTAAACTATACTCAACAGATGGAAGAAATATACTCTAAAAGTGATAACTTGAGAGAAGATAGAAAATCTAAAAAATGCAAAAAAACTAGTAGTAGAGTTTAAGAAGTAGTATAGAGAAAGGTATAGATTATAAAGGTTCAAATTTAAGGAGGCTAAATCAAAAAAGTTTAAGAACTTCTAAAAATAAAAATAACTAGAGAGACATATAGTATTATGAACTTAAGACTGAGGTTTTAGTCAAAAGAACAATCTTAAATTGGGTAATTATAAAAGAACTCAATAGAGAACTTTGTATAAGATTATCTACCTTATAAACCTAAAACTAATAGTCTATACTCTACTACATTAGCCTATCCTAGATGACCATATATTTGCCTTAAAATCAATATATATATAATATGCTATATGATATCATCCTTCTGGAATCTTTTACTATCTTTTATTGTGATATGTGATTGTATGACAGTGTGACCATAACAGATGTGACACCAAGTCATGCCAAACTCTAATACTAGCTCCCAAAATAAAAATAAATAGAAAAGAAAAATAAAAGTGAAAAAGAAATTGAAAATAAATCAAGTCCACTATCTTCAACTATAATATATAGCAAAGTTATTGTGTAGCTAAAATAATAAAAATTTTGAGAAATATCTTAAGAAACTAGAAAGAAGTTGAAAATAATAAAAAATAAAATTTATTTTTTTAGAAAAAAATTTTAAGAAAAGAGTTCTATTATTAAATAATTCTTATTTTTTTCTATTTTTATTTCTTGTTTAGATATTATAATTACTACTTCAAACAAAAGTACTTATAGAAAGGTTATATAGTTACAATCATATGCTATTGTTATGATATACTTGGACTCTGACATTTAATTTTGATTTTCTTTTCTTTTTATTTATTTTCCTTGATTTGATGTTTTTTGTTTCTTTTATTTCTTGGACGATGAAGAAGATATGACCTAGTCTTTCTTTCTTTTATACCACTATCTTATATAGTAGTACCTATAAGAGAATTAGTGAATGAATTGTTTTCCACTTCAGCTATCAGTCTACAACCTCTTCAAATGGCTCAATTCCCATCCAACATAAACATGAATGTTGATACCAATATTATTAGAGAAAGATCTACTTTCTTTAGCAAAGTTAGTTTAAGAAAGTTGTCTACTCACTTAGCTGCATCTTCTATTCCATACCATGAAAGAATGAAGATTTAGAACAATTTTTTTGGACAAAGATGTTCAAGAGCCAGTCAATATCTCTCAGCTATCCTATACATTAAATAATGAGCAAGCAGGTAAGTTATTCAACAAGGCAACTAACAACAGCCCCTAGAAAGGAGTATAATGTGTTCAAAATGAGGCACCAGCCCTCAACAACACTCTTAAACTGTTGTAGCAACTACTTGTCACTCAAGAACAAATGATCTCACAATGAGCAAAGCTTTCCAATGGGCTATTAAGTAAAGAGTGGGGAAATTACAAGAGAACTCGACAAGGAGCCCTCGCTGCATTGCTCTTTTATTTATATAAATTACATGTAGTCTGTGCTACAATAATATTAACCTGCTCTTATGTCCATACATCATCCTTATGTCCTATTACTCATCCACATGTGTTTTCCTCAAGGCCACCATGCTTCCTACATGTGTCCTGACATCATACTCTTAATCTTCGCTATACATATACACACTATATGTACACCATGAGGAACCATAGTCCCTTGACATCATCCCTAACCCTAACTCTTCATCTAGACTCTTCCCGATCCTTCTAAACCATTCTAGCCTCTGTCACATGACTTCCAGGTCACGTGCTCTCCATCCATTGTAGACTAATAATTACTACTATCCTATATCTGTCCTAACCCTAACCCTACCTGAAGTCTGTCCACATACTCGTCTTATAACATAAACCATGAGGTGAGAGTGTGACTAATAACAATGTTAATACATATCCTTCATAGAAGGTTTTTGGTAATCAATTACCATATGATACTAATCAGGCAACTGAACAAGACTCATGGGATGGTAGTTTTCATCCCATTTCATTACATAGTTTATTTGAACATCTTCCATCAGATTCTAAAAATATCAAAGAATCCTTTTGTTGCATCACTAACTACATTAAAAACAAGAGTATTGATCACACTAAAGCAAATAACATCAAATCTCAATGGCATAGATAGAGTGGCCTGGAGCTTCATTTCTGCAATATACAAATTAGGTTGGAACACTCTTGTTACTAACAAGGATAACAGGACATTCAGACAACAAGTAGTGTCCAAATTCATGCCAAAAATTCAGAAAACCAAAAATTTTACCAAAGATGATAAGCTGACTGACAAACCAGTGAGTTTTGCAAAACTTCTGCTGCTAATCCCCATGAAATAAGGAAGTTAATGAAATTTCCAAATTCTTCAAGAAAAACACCAAACTGTTGGAAAAACAAAGCATTTGTCACAAACTTTATTTAGCTTGTATCTGAAAATTTAACTCCCAAACAATGATTGAACATCAAAGAGTCTATTGTTGATGCTAACAACAGACTTAACAGAGTTTTTCCCTCATTTATCCCTTTTAGTAGTAAATTTTTGCTTAGAAACAGACTAATTGATATTTATTCTAGTTGTTTTTCTTTTCATTCTACAAACAAATGTGAGGAAGACAGAAAAGTGCATATTTCAAAGCTCAACAATCTTACTATCCAAGTATCAGATGATTATGTTTTTCTTTTCATTCTATGAATAAAAAACATAAAGAAGACAGAAAAGTGCATATTTGAAACCTCAATAATCTTATACTCTAGGCATTAGCTGATTCAAAAACAGCTATTATCATATCTAATGTGAGCATCAAAAATCAAGGAGCTACTTCAATTGCTTATATTCATATCTATGATAATTTAGTTATCAAAACTCTTTATCATACAGTCAATATCACTTCCACTGAGGCTGAATTTTTTGCTATTAGGTATGGCATCAATCAAGCCACTCAATTAGCCAACATTAATCACATTGTTGTCATTATGGACTTAATACATGCTGCAAAGTAAATATTTGATTCATCAGTTTATCTATATCAAATTCAATCATTTATAATTTCTAGAGAACTTAGGGAATTTTTCAAAAGAGATCATCAAAATTCTATTGAGTTTTGGCATTGTCTAAGTCATGACAAGTAGACTGTCCACAATATAGTTGATAAAGAAATGAAGAAATTTGATCTCACTCCTATTTTTCTATGCAAATCATCATAGGAGATAAAATTCTCAATAACTGGAAAATAACTTTCTAAGCCTCAGATAATAAAGGAAGATACTTTTTAGATCTTCTTAATAATAACCTTAATCCTATTGAACCATCTTATTCTAAAGAAGGATCATAGCTGAAGTTCTTCAGTCACTCCAATTCATTATGT
>JAJOHK020001401.1:0-13804 GCA_022457215.2 Leucocoprinus gongylophorus | reverse complement strand
GTAGATTGAAACTAGAGAAAATATGAATATTTTAGTCACAAGTGGGTGCAAGCTTGCAAATTTATGGTAAATTTAGTATGTCTAGATGAAATGCATCCCAATGCATCCCAATGCCGGGCAGCATAAATGGCATAAAGGTGTGACTCAACGTGTGACTCAACGTGACCATCAGCGCTCATCTTCTGAGGACATTTTTTTTTTTTTTAAATCAGCAATTTATTACATGGAGCGCGTAGGCAGGCCGTGGTGGCTACTTTCGTAGCTACATACATGTGACATGATACAACATGAAATAGAAGAAAGAGAGAGAAAGAAAAGAAAAGAAAAAGAAGAAAAAGGAAGACTAACTAAATGTCAAGTAGATATGAAAAAGAAATCTAGCGATTAAATAGAAATGGAACTATCATTGAATGTGAAAGCACTCGGATTAGCGTTCAAAAACATGACGAAATGTTTCAACGTGTCTCTTCTGGGGTTCCAGTACCCGTTAAATCTTTTGCAGTCGTAAAGAATATGTCTTCTCGACTCGATTGGATACTCATTGCATGGGCATGAAAAATCTTCATTTGGGAAGAACTGAAGTCTGTACTCTCCGATGGGCGCATGATTAGTGATTGCTCTGGTAGCTCGAGCACATAACGAATTGGAGTGGCCAACGAGTTGAAGCCACAGACCTCCTTTCGTATAGGACGGTTCGATAACATTGAGGTCGTCATCGAGTAGATCAAGGAAGTTTTTGCCTTTCCCCTCAGAAGCCTGGAACGTCATTTTCCAAAGATTGATAAGATCGTCGCTATCGGATTTCCTGCAAAATTCCCAAGAGGTTTTACTAGGGAAGGAAGGCGTAACCACAAAGGATTTGGAGTTCTTATCTACTTCATGGTGGAGTTTCCATTTGAGTTTACTAGGACATTCCCAGAACTCGATGGAGTTGGAATCATTGGCAGAGAAGAAGTTTCGAAGAATGCTGAGGATAGCGGCGGAGTGAATTTGGAAAGGGTGCGGACCCAGGTTGAAGATTTTCTTAGCCACATGAATGGAATCTGTGACAACTATGATCTTGGAAATATTGTCCAGCGAACATGCTTGGTTGATTCTGCATCTTATAGCGAAAAGTTCAGCCTCCGAGCTAGTGACGAAAGAGGCATGATGAATGGTCTTGATAAGAGGGCGATTTGCAGAGTGGATGTGAGCGATGGAAGTGGCGATGTCGTTTTTGATGCTTGCATCGGTTATAACCAAAGCAGTGTTTGGGATTGAAGAGTTGCGAAGAACCATTTCATCAAGTTCTTGGGTGTGGCGGTTGTTTTTTCCTTTTTCTGTTTTATTAACTAAATTAAAAGAAAAACAATCAGAGAAATTGTCAATAATACAATGACCCGGAGTAAATTCAGGGTCAAGAGGAGAGAAAGAGGGGAAGATTCCGTAAGATTTTATTTTCGAGTCAATAAGGTGACCTTTGGTCAGAGTTCTTTGACGGTAAGTTAGGGTGCCCGTGTTATAGGGGTTAGGTTGATGAGGAGAGTCGTCTATCAGGTTGTTCAGTATGTGACTCTTTGGGAGCTTGAAAGGACGGATTTGATCCTTCTGAGGACATGATTTCTAGTATCCTCACATACACATCAGAAACTTTCCATGAATTTTACTCCGCCCCATATGATACAGGCCAACTCGTTGCCGATGCAAAGAACAGTGTCCTCAATAAGTTCTGCGCAGATCTGGAATCCAATCATTCAAAGTGTAACAGGTACAAACTTCTCATGGCTATGTTGGACCATGCCCCCACAAATTCTGGAAAGAGATATGTTGCAACATGTTTAGCCATTGCCAGGACTAAGGGGGTCGACGCGGTAACAGAAGTGGCAGATCAATGGTTAGAGCATATGTTTTTCAAAAGTGAGTAATCCACTATCTGCTATTTTGGGCTCGCGATCTGAAATTTCATAGTGCTACCTGTTTCTCGCGCAACCACAACATAACCTACTGCAAGTTTTACACCCAATTTCGATAACACAGCCCAGCAGATTGAAAAAGCTGATCGTACTGAGCAGGAGGCCCTCAGAGAATCTGTGAGGAGCTTGATATTATCCTGCTTCTTATTCCTGATAGTCTCAGGTTCAAAGACGCGAGAGAGATCATTGTGCCATCACTGGTGCATTTGATTATCAGGTCGCACGTACCCTAAAGTCACAAAGATTACCTGTTCCCTTGGGCTCGCGCCTACTAGAAGCTGCCCATATTATTCCCTTGTCACTCAATGGATTTGAAGAGAGCCACAAGCTGAACTTGTAGGTCCTGATTTTTCTCTCTTCAAATCACTTGACTGCTTTGTACTACAGCACAAGGCTGCTATAACCTGGGACATGATGCAATCATGGACTGGTATTGATTTGGACAAACTTGTCAGATCAAAGATAAATACACTAGAAAATGCTATCCTGATGTGTTGTGAGCAACATATTGATTTTGGACGTTTCGAGTAGTATCTTGACAAGGATGTAGTATGTTGTCTTCTCAACTCATTATTCCTTACCGAATGACTAGAAATTGGCAGTATCCTGATAATCCAAACAAGTACAAGGCACAAGGGAGTCATTCAAGCTATAGATTTTTTTATGGAGAGGTCACTATAGATGTTGAGTTCCCAGCTAAGGCTGAGTCAATGGTGAAGCCACCTGATCCTGAGATAATCAGGATTCATGCTGCTTTTGCTCGTGTCCTGAGTCTATCTGGTGCTATTGATTATTTGATGAAGTGGAGTGGAGTGCTGAGCAACTTGGAGGACTCTCTACTGATAGCACATCAGATTTAGGGCTACTTCTTATAGGTCGGCTAGCACATTGGGCTTATCATATGTAGATGTTTGAGGTTGATTCAACTCTTCAAGATCTAGTAGTTGATGATGGAATTAGACTGGATAAATTATTATATTTCAGAAATTTTTTTAGAAGCTACTATTGTTTACTTTTATATAGCTACTTATTTGTTAGATTGTATAAAGTAAAAAATATTGATTGTTAACTATCAACTCATTTATATAACAATACTATAGGTAAGAAGTAAATTATATATTTACTTAATGTTCTTTTATATGGATAAAGATAAAGATACACATAGAAAGTATGTTTTCTACCAATTTACCATTCTTGTGAAAATTTGGCTAATATCAAGAGTTATACTAAGATTCCAGTTGGTTACTTTGTTAAAACTTGAGAAAGTAGACTTAGTTTATTGCTTTATTTCCTGTTTATTTCCTTCTTTTCTGTTTTTGATTTACTTTCTCTTTCTATTTATAGCTTTAGCTAAGAAAGTGATATGATATTATATATAACAATCACAAATATCACAATGTATGATAAGAAAATCATATATTATAAAGGTATTATACTTGTTATAATCTTTAGCTTGGCTCAGATTGTAACTTGGGCAAAAACTAAAGTAAGAAGTAGGGATAGATCAATTAGTAAAGTATAAGAATACAAAAGAGTATTTACAGCTATATATACCTATTGTCTATGAGAAATACATATATTAGAAAATAAGGATATATATAAAGAAGCCTATATTACTATATAAGGTGCTAACTGATCATACATATTGTTAACACAAAGTACAGCCTATTATGAGTTAGTATAAAATAACTCCAACACATGTTGTCTATGAAGCAACTACTTATGAAGCATGAGATATCAATTGTAACAATATTCTTTTTTAGCATTCATGTTCTCATGAACTAGTCTAAAAATGCTAAATTTCTAACAATATATGATGCCATCAATTTTTTTGTTGGATCTATGATAATTTCTCATAATATTAAGATGATGAAAAAGAGTTCATGTAGTAGTCCTCCTGTGAAAATTTTGATTGAAAATCCTTATCTACTTGTATTTACATTGTGCTTTTGTTCAATAAATTCTGCAATAATTTCCTTCTAGTATTATTTGTTTTGTTTACTATGACTTCAGAAAGTTTTGTAATATAGTGGTAGATAAAATAAAATAGTCTTAACTAGTGCTTATAGTGTTCTTAATGTTTTTTTAAATTTTTGACTTCTTTTTATATGAATATAGGTTTAGGTGTTTTGGGTTATTTATGTTCTAAAGTTATGTTGTATAGTTTGTATAAAAACACATCTTTATCTTAAATAACATTTTCTTGTTGTTTTCCTTTGTTAGAATTCGTTGATTGATAGAATTCTTCAGTCATTTCTTAATATACCTCCTATATTTACTATATATATTCTTCAACCTATGTATCCTTTTTCTTTACATCTATCCAACTTGTCTGCTAATAATTTCTGAATGTAGTGTGTCTATCTTTTTATATCTCCATATATTACATTTTATAATCTGTCCATAATACTATATATATTTTCTCTGATTTGTTCTTTGTGTATTTTGCTAGTTTATAATAATGTAGTTTTAATATCAGCTAATTCAATATTCACTACTATTGCTAGTTTGACCAGGTTTTGTACTTGTAATTGTATGTCCACTATTCTTTCCAATCCTTGAATTATGTAATAATAGTTCTTGTTCAATCCTTTTTCTCTCAGTTTAGAGTTAAGATAAGGTTTATATTGTTGACATTATGAACAATGTAAGGGTTGGGAGAGGTAGGTGTAGTAATAAATTATTGAGCTATTTGACTAGATTTCTTAATTGTTAATGAAACTTAAGATATCAAATTGATGTTTTATCCCCTTCTTTTATATGTTTGACCCAAAGTTCTTGTCCAATAGTATTCAATTGCCTCCCTGGCATGTAGTAACCCTGTTTCTGATATTTACTAATCATGTTCATTCCTATATTCTTTCCAATATACCAAGAATTGTATGCTATATTCTCATTTTCTGTGATTCTGTACTTCTTCTATCTCATACTCTTTTTTTTACTAATAATCTCTAGTAGTAGTGCTGGATCTATGTGTTATCCCTTGAATTGTAGTTTCTTATATTGTATTAGTAGGTTTTTGTTGAAAATATTATAAATTGCCCATTCTTCTAGTAGTTCTAGCTGAAATACTTCTTGAATAATATTCTTTGAAATTCTAAAGAGTCTATATCTTTTCTGGTCCAAATTTTTTGAGAATTGATTTGAATGTATTTTTTTTTACTTCTAGCCACATATTATTTCCTTCTTTTAATTTTTGTGGATTCTACCTTTTCTTGTCAAATTGTTCTTTCATAGCTTCTTTTGCCATTTCCATTAACTTCTTTGCTACTTTCCAAATTTTCTGTAGTCTTTCAAGAAAGTCTTCTAGTTTTGGTAATTCTGTTTTGATAGTTAGGTTTTCTTTCTATGTGTGTCTTCCAAAGTTTAATTCAAATAGAGTATGTTCTGTTGCTGTATGTTTCTTGTTATTATATTGAAATTCCACTACTGATAACCACTCTTTCCAGCTGTTTTGCTGATAATTTACATAATGTCACTTTTTGTCTCTAATGCTTTTGTCAAGTCCTTTATAAACTTTGATGCAAATTGAGATCTTCTATCACTAAGAATTTTTTGTAGTACTCTATGTATTTTCTAGATATTATCTCTGTAGATTTTGGCTATATTCTCAAATAATACTGTAACTACTTGGTTTTTTCTGATTATCACCACTTTTGCTTCTACACTAATTCTTCTTATCCATAGTTCATCTTTGAGTATTTTGATGTTCTTGTTGTCTTCTGTCATATCCATCTGATTTTTCTTAGATAGTATGTTCACTCTTCCCTAGAATGTGTTATAGTATAAAGTTAGTCTTCCAACTTCAAATATTATCTTGCTTGTTGTCTATTGTGTTTATATAGTTTTTACAAATACTTGAGATTCTTGTGGTCTATCCAGACTTTAGATTTCTCTATGGTGTCCAGTAGATATTGTTTCCATTTTGTAAAAGCTCTCACTATTACAAGTAATTATTTGTTGTATATCTTGTAGTTTCTGTTAGCTAGTTGCATTGTTCTCAATAAGAATGCAATGGGTTTTTACTTTCCCTCTTGTTTCTGGGATACAACTTCTGTAATTGTATGTTCTAAGGCATCTGTTTCTACTCTGAATTTTTCTTTTTTCTTCAGGAGAGCAAGTACTGGTTGACTTGTAATTTTGTTCTTGAGTTCTTCATCCTATTTTCACTCTTTTTTTCCTTTGATCTTATTAAGAGGTTTTGTTATATAACTGAAGTTCTTGGTGAATCATTAATAGAAATTTGCAAACTCTAAGAAACTTTCTACTTTTTTTTATATTTATAGAGGTTTTTATTTCTTGACTGCCTTGACTTTGTTGTTTTCTATTTGAACTTCTTCTCATCTGACTACTACTCCTAGAATGGGTATTTCTTCTACATTGAAGTTGCACTTTGACTATTTAAAACAAAGATTGTGCTTCTCTACTATCTTCAAAAAACAAATTGTCTATTCTTTTAATTCTTTCCTGGTCTTACCTGGTATAACAAAATCATCTATATAGTTTGCCAATAGTTTACCAATACTTCTTCATGTAGTAACTTCTAGAAAATACTATTTATTATTCTTTGGAATATACTCTGTGAATTATATAGTCCAAAGTATACTTTAAGTTCAAATAGTTGAACAATATAATAAGGAGAATACAGCTTTTTGGACCACAGAATTTTCTAATTATAGACATAGATGACAGAATTTCTCTGTTATAAAGATAGACTATAGAATTTCTTCATTTTAGACCACAGAATTTTTCTACATGTATATATGGCATCACTTGGAGTCTGTTTTAGCAAGATGTATTTTATTTGACCTCAATTTTAGTATTTACACTAACCCTATACTACTATTGGGTTTTAGGATGCAGAACCTGTATCAAAACTTATATTAGTATATATGTTTTCTATTTTTCATACAGACCTAAGAACCTAATTAGCATTACCAGTAAGTCACTAACTATGTTTGTTATTTAATGTATATTGATTATAATATTGGATTTATTTGTCTAACAACTATTAATCACAATGAGCCAAGCCTCTTAATGAAAAGAGTTCTCAACTACTTGTCAAGATTGTTGATGGTGGACTTCATTTTTTATTTTCTCTTTTTACTTTATTGTTCTTTTCTTTTTCTTTTCTTTTCTTTTCTATTTTTAGAACAACTTGGGTTAGGATTTATCAGTCACGCTGTCACATCAGTCACAAGTTGATGGCAAAGTCACAAGACTGATCATAAGACTTAGGAGAATGAAGTAGAAGGTTCTGGAATAAAGTGACATCATATAATATGGACAACACATGTTGGCCTCATGTCATACACATGGTCATTAGGATAGGGTGCACAGCAGTGAGCATGGATTATGGGTAGTAGTATATAAGGTAGACTACTTTGTACTAGGAACTCTATTGAGTTCTCTTGTGTCACTCAATACAAGAGTTGTTTTATTGCTTAACACTTTGAGCTTTGAATCATAACATTAGAACTTGATATCAACTCTCAAGCCACTTAACACTAGCCTCTCATATTTCCTCTTACTCTCTACTCATCCTCAACTGAAGGGCAACACAGTCTTTTAGTCAAGAAGATCACTGCTGGACTCTAGGCATAAGGGGTGTACTAGTTGAGCAGGGGAAGCTCAGCCGTTTGTTAACACCAAAGCCCACTGGTGTCTTTCAGACGTATCACCTTTTGTGGACGTGATCTATACTTTCTTCACTTATCAGTCTTGTGCTACACATCCCCTTGTGGTGTGTCTATGCAAAGGAACAGCAGAGCATTCTTAAAACCCTTGCTTAGAGTAGAACAGCTTTCTTAAGCCAAAATCGTTTACACCTTTTCTTAGGGCAGTAGTTAGTAGACAAGTAGTCAGTAATCATGTAGGCAGGACTTGAAGAGGGCCTTCATTACATATTGAGATTATTTCATCTTCGGAATATGAGTCTGACACTGAGACCAGTGCAGGCTCAGTTTTACCATTATACACATTCTTGCCTCCTACACCATCACCACCATCAACATCATTATTACCTATTGATTCACCGCCCCAAGAGTGGGAGATGTTCAAAACACACCTGAAATCCAAAGAGCCACTCTTCTTTACATCTTACAAAGAATATTGAAATGGTAATATATAGAGGCTTTGTTGTAATACCATAACAGAAACCCATATAGGGCTATAGGTAAGGTGCAACATCTGTAAAGTCTTCTTTTTTGAAGCTGATTGATGCTTCTCAATGAATTACCAACCAATTTCATGTACTTGATTGTAGAAATTGCTTTGTTGGTGTAGAAATCTATATGACTTCTGAAAGTGAGTTTCCAGTCAAAAATGAAGTCTAAGTATCTCTACATTTCTTTAGGGAGTAAGACAGGACCCCCAATGGAAGATAAATCAAAAAGAGGAGGATTAAATACTTCATGAGACCTAGAGAAATGAAAAACATCAGTTTTTCCATGTTTTACAACAAGACTGCATTTTGAAAGTAAAGAAGAAATAATGTTGTAGCTACAAAAAATATTTGCATTCAAATATACTATAGATTTGTTTTGAGATATGAGAAGTCCATTATCTACAAAAGAAATAATATAAATTGAAACTTTTAGGATTTTTAGGCAATTTTCTAAAAAAAGAAAAACAGGAGATAAGTAGAGAGCAGAAAGAATAGGTGATAGTGCAGATCCTTAACCAACACCAATGTTAATATTAAATGAAGGAGAAACAAAATCATTTCAAAGATATTTAGTTTTTCTTCCTACTAGGTAATTTTTGAAGAACATTGAGATTTTATGATTAAGACCCATCTTGTTTAGAATGAGAAGGAGAAGTTGGTGATTTAGAGAAGGAAAAAATTGAGCAATATTGAGCACCAGGGTACTCATGGAGAGGTTTTTAACCCACCCTGATTGAATGATGTGAGTAAGGGCGACTCCTGCATCCATGGTAAACCTTTGTTTGAGACCTCCAAGCTGACTAGGATAAATGAAGTTATTAGAGATTATATGGAATTGAAGTCATTCCCCAATCATCTTTTTAAAGAGCTTTCCAATTGTATTGAGGAGAACTATGAGGCAATACAATTTGAGAAAGTCAAACATGGCCTTATTAGGCTTGGGAATACTAACCATGGTAGAAGTCTTGAAATAAGATGGCCAATGTTCCAAATTTATACAAGTGTTAGCAATATTAATGAATTTGCAAATATAATCTTCACTTCTGATAATAGACTTCAAATGACTCCAGGTTAATTTGTCCAGACCCAGGGCAGATAAATTGTTGCATTTCTTGATCATGTCAATGAGTTCTTTCTTGGAAAATGGATTCCATACAGTAGTGGTCTTGTCTGGAATTTCATTTAGAAAACAAAGGTCAACTTCCCTTGCTTAAGCAGAATTGAACGAGTTATAAAGAGTATTCTACAGGTCTCCTAGTTCAATATACAGGCATCCTTTGTACTGGATAGCTTCTACCACCAGAAGTTTGCATTTCTTGACCCAATTCATAAGCTCCTATGGGCTATACCTCTTGTTTGCGATTTCTTCAATCTTGTCATCAAAGAAGGAACATTTGGATTTTTTTACTATGCTTTTGAAGTCCTTCCAGTTTTCTAGGCTTTGTGTCTGATGATATTTGTCTAGTGAACAATGACAGTCTTTAATCTACCAGGCTTTAGAGTGCCTCGTAATATTAACTGTCTTTGAATGTTTGAATCATATGTTTTCTATTTTGGAAGCTAGATATTGAACAACCTCTTCTAGTGATTTGGTGTCATAGATGGATGTGGTGTTCATATTTTTAATAACTTGGATGAGATCATCAATAAATTGTTTTTCATCATCACTTTCTTTAACTAGTGATCATTGTTTATTTGGAATACTTTTGTCTTGAATGGAAATATCAATGGTAATAAGAGTATGGTCAGATGAAAGCCTCCATTTAGGGTGTATATGGTGACAGTTAAATTTTGAAGAGAAGAGGTGGAGAAATACTAGATCTAGAACTAAGTTAGAATTATGATCACTGTCCAAAAACCTAATAGGGAAATTTTCAGAAGGTTTAGAAATAGCTAAAGAGAACAAATCTGCAATATCAAAAAGAATATCACTATGAACAGAATGAAATAGAAAGTTCATATTCCATAAACTGTTTCTAATATTAAAATCACCTGTCATAATGATGACATTGTGAATATTGGTCTCAGTATTCTTAAGATACTTTAAAGCTGACTGAGAAGAATCCAAATAAATATTAATCAAAAAATGAATAGAACCTTGGTTGAAAAAGGAAATACATGAAATGTCTCTGTGATTAAGAATGTCATTTCGCAAAGAAAAACAAAGATAGGAAATATGAATGTTAATATATGTCAAAACTCTTGGAGAGTTGGACTGGTTAGCTATGGTCTTAGCAAAAGTAAGCTAGTTGGGGTGGTGAGGAACATAAACTACATAGTCTGTATACTTGACTAATCAATATCTACAGTTATAATTACATAAATAACTATAGTAATACTATAGCAGACTAAACAACAGGGATTAGAATAAGATAGAGGTGGTTATCAGTCCATTAGAAGTTAGTCTAGATAATGACCAGTCTAGAAGTGTAACTAAGCCTCTGTAAAGTAAATCTAGACTTATATTATTGTCAATGTCTCCTAATAGCCAGCAGGATTAATAAGTAACTAGATAAGTGTTATGTTATACTCAAATCTTAAGTTTTTATCTTTATTTTTATTTTATTTTAATCTATTTTCCTTGATTTAATTTTTCTTTTCTTTTTCTTTGATTTCTTAGACAATGAAGAGATGTGTGACTGTGGTTACATGACTAGTCACATGCCATTATATTACAGGCCTAGAACATGGGAGAAGAGACTAGAAGAATGATGTCAAGGTTTATGTTTATAGTATGTATACCTCATAGTGTACACATGGTGTACTTGTGGCTGACACATGGACTTTAAGGTAAGCTATTTATTGTTAGCATAGACCATGTAATAGTAGTATAAATAGGTTAGCAATATATTGGGAACTTCTTGTTGAGTTCTCTTGTAATCTTCATAAAACTATCATCTTGCAAGACTACTCAGTATACTATTAGCTATCTTGGTTAGTAGTTGCCACAACAGTGAGAGTAAAATAACCACAGAGATTAGTAGTAGCAAGAAGTCTCTTTATAAAAGACCTCTACTACTACATGAGACACTGACTGATAAACCATAAGGAGAACACAAGATGCAGTAGATATAAGTCAAAGATGAAACAAATCCTAACATATGTCCAAGTTATAACAGACATAAGGTGAATATTTATGGAATATGAGGTAGGAATTGTAACAACAAGCATTGTAAAAAGGCCCTACTCTCAGTACATACCTTCTCTATATTTAGTTATTTGTAAATCTGTTATTATCCTAAGCTTGACTCAGGTTGTAACTTAGGCAAAGACTTGATTAAGAAAGAAGTAAAGAAATGATCAATTGGTAAAGTATAAGGGTATAGGACTATATCTACTACTATATATACATATCAACCATGAGGAATAGTTAAGGCATCCTTGAAGAAACAATAAGGAGAAAATGAGAAAAACATGAAGAAGCCTCTACTATTACATGAGGATTATGCAAAACACAGTAATTATGAGTTAAGGATGAAATAAACTACAGCACATGTTCAAGTCATATTGAATACAAGGCAAATATCTGTAAAGGATGAGATAGTGATCAAGCTTAAGGTCATAACACCTATGGGCTTTCACCCCTTAGTATAAACTTTATTTGATAGTATTATTAAAATTCCAAGTCTAATATCACTTTTGAGCAGTTCTGTCTGCTAAATTCCTTTATTGCAGTTCCACTTGCAACTCTTTCAATGTTTTATTGTACTTTAACAAGTCCAATGGCCTTCTCCTACTATTACTCTTCAACCCACTCAGGATCAACTCTAGCACTACTTCTTGGGACACTTTTCAACACCATATCTTATCTTAACAAATATCTTGCTAAGGATTATTCTCTAAATACTTTGTAACAATCAAGACACATACACCAAAGAGACTGATTATTTTCTTGGTCTCTAGCTTATACAATGCAACCTGCCTAGATATCTTTGCCTATCTATGGCCAAAGTATTATCTCTGAAAACAATAATCATAATTAGAAAGATACTCCTACTACTAATTCCACTGATAGACTTAATATTTCTCATTCTTTGACTTGCTTATAGTCAGAACCATAGCACTGCAATAATTCTACTAACAAGCAACTGGCTGATATACTTGGTTGGATTGCAAACTCACTTAATGCTAATCAGATCTCTTGTTGTGGCAACCACTAGATGTAATGTCCAATGATCTCTCTAATGAGTAAATCTCAGAGTTGGGATATAATGTGGGAATTTCACAAGAGAACTCAACAAGGAGTCTCTGCTAAATTAGAGTCCTATATATACTAAATACACCTAGTCCATGCTACAACCTCATGTCCACCTCATTTCTTACTCAAGGCTACCATGTTGTATATATGTGCCCTGACATAATCTTCTAGATCTTTCTAGGCTTATGATGTCACATCATGTGACATGTCATGTGACTGCAATATCACATGCCTCTTCATTGTCACTAAAAAGAAAAGAAAAAGAAAAAGAAATTCAAAAGAAAAGAAATATAAAATCAAAAAAATAGATAAAAGAAAAAGAGAAATGTTAGTGTCCAAAGCATTCCATAACATCTCTGGTCCCAACTCTAATCCAAAAAGAACTAAAGTCCACATTTTTAACACCTCCAGTAGTATTAAGCCTAACAAGCTCAACAATTTTCTGTTCCAATGTTGTCTTTATTTTCACACAAACATTATGCAATTTGATATGGACATTACAAAGATCAACTTTGCAATGACCTATCTCTCTAGAATCATTTAGAACTGGTTTGAAGTGAGTCTTAACTAGGAGGACTAGAATATTCTTCAAAACTGGCTTTCTGATTGGAACCTCTTTGTTGATGAGCTATGTTGATATTTTGATCTCTTAGATCCTGTGGGTGAAGTGGAAAATATACTAAACAATCTCCATATGAAGCCCAACAACAAGATTTCCATTTATAATATGGACTTTATGTACTATACCTCTCAATTAGGTTAGAAAAATAGTGTTTTGTGCTATTACTATTACTAGAGGCTTTCTAATCAAATCTAGGATCCAATCTCTATCTGGGAACAAGATAAACTAACTTTGTTTCAGGATATATATACCCTCATCCACCAAATTATTACCTTCTAAGACAGCCAATTCTTTGTTCTCAGTCCAAAGAAACAGTCTAATTCTCTGTAGACAGCTCTTTTTTCCAAGCTGGCCATCAATAGCAAGTTAACTAGTAACAAGCATAAGAAATGCCTTGAAAACAATCTATATCTCTATTATTATGTAGGAGACTATAAGCTAGACTTCTGTTCTAAGCAGGCCATGGTCACTCTAAAAGGCCACAATACTTCAGTGGCTACTGATTTTTCTACAGCTGCTTTCCAGAATCCCTTGGGAAAATAGAGCAATCTCTAGGACTCCACACAGGCTGAGGGTTGCATTGAACTTTCCTGTACAGCAATGAGTTTTATCTGACTTAACATATTTGCTATTTCTAACTCCTATTCTCTTTTTGTTTTTCTTACTTCTCTCTTGGTCCTTGGTCAGAATTATCTTAATAAAACCCCACTTTAAGCTTTAGTTGACTCCAGGTCTACTTATTATTTTGCAGACTCAAAGTATTAACAACTTGAAGATATCTGCAATTCTGCTTGTTTCTCTACATATCAATATTTGCTATCACTACATAAGAGATCTAATTGAGGATGAACAAGTTAAACCATACC
>JAJOHK020001400.1:0-13806 GCA_022457215.2 Leucocoprinus gongylophorus | reverse complement strand
CTTTTTCTTGTCAAATTGCCTTTTCATGTTCTTCTGTGCTTCTTCTATTGACTTTGTAGCCTGCTCCCAACTCTTCTGTAGTCCTGCAAGAAACTTTTCCACTCTTGGAAACTCCAATCATACTATAAGGTCACCTTTCTATGAATGCCTTTTAAAGTTTAACTCAAATGATGTTCTTCCTATTGTTGTATGTCTTTTGTTGTTATACTGAAACTCTGCAGCTACTAACCATTCTGTCTAGTTATCCTGTTGGTAATTGATGTAATGCCTCAGAAATGTTCCTATTTCTTGGTTAATCCTCTCTGTTTGACCATCTTTTTGAGGATGATATGCTGTCAATAGTTGTCTCATAGTTTCTAATGCTTTTGTAAGTTCTCCTATGAATTTTGATGTAAATTGTGGCCCTCAGTCACTAAGAATCTTCCTTGGTACTCTATGTAGCTTCCAGATATTGTCTCTGTAAATCTTGGCTATTCCTTCTGAAGATATATTCATAGTCATTGCCTTTAGTCAGATTATTTTTGTAAATTGGTCTATAATAACCACAATAGCATCTATTCCATTAGACCTTGGTAATGGTCCAATGATGTTGATGCTAATTTCATGGTTCTTGAGATATTTCCAATAAGTATAGCTCCCCCAGTTTCCTTTGATGCTAGACTTTGTTTTATTGGCATTTGAAACAACCTTGTATATATTTCTTGACGTCTTCCTTTAGCCCTGGCCACCAGTAGTTCCTCTTGATCTCTTGATTAATTCTAGCATTTGTTGTTGTCCTTGATGTCCTACAACCACTGAATCATAATTCTCTTGTAGAATCTTTTCTTTGAGTTTCTTGTTGTTTGGGATGTATATTCTCTCTTCCACATATACAATCCTGTCTTCTTCTCATGATAATCCATTGTTCTTCTCTAATGCTTGGACCACTTCTTGTTCCTTGGTGTTATTCCTTTTGATCTCTTTCATTATTTCCAAGTCATCTGTTGTAGTTGTTCTTCTTAACATTGTTAGTTCTGCTGTTATTCTTCTTGTCCACAATTCTTTATATTTGTCTTTTCTGGAATATGCCATAGGGTGAAGTCATAGTCTTGTAACTTCAAATACTATCTAGCTTGTCAACCGTTCAACTTGTGGGGTTTTCAAAAGTACTTTAAATTTTTGTGGTCCATCCAGACTTTAAAGAGTTCCATAGTATCCAACAGATATTGTCTCCACTTTGTCAATGCTTCTACTATTGCTAGTAGTTCCTTATCACAGATTTCATAGTTTCTTTCTGCTAGTTGCATTGTCCTTGATAAAAATGCTATTGGTTTCCATTTCCCATCTTGTTCTTGGGATAGCACTCCTCTTATTGCATGTCTTGAAGCATCTGTTTCTACTCTGAATTTTTCTTCTCTCTTCAAGAGAGAAAGTACAGGTTGACTTGTTATTTTTTCCTTGAGTTCCCTGAATACCTTATCATATTCTTTATTCCATATTCATTCCTTCTTGTCTTTGAGTTCGTTCAATGGTTTTGCTGTATGACTGAAGTTTTGAATAAATCTTCAATAAAAGTTTGTAAACCCTAGGAAACTTTTCATGTCCTTGACCTTTGTTGGAGTCTTCTATTCTTTTACCGCTTTAATCTTTTCTTGCTCCATTTTGACTTGTCCTCTTCCAACTATGACTCCTAAGATCAGAATTTCTTCTATGTCAAAATCACATTTGGATCATGTGAAACATAAGTTATATTTCTCTGCTATCTTCAAAAACCTAATTGTTCTTTCTTCTAGTTCTTTCTTTGTCTTTGCTGGTATAATAAAGTTGTCCATATAGTTTGCCAATATTCCTTCATGTAGTAATTCCCAAAAGATGCTGTTTATCATCCTTTGAAACGTCTCAGGTAAGTTACACAGTCCAAAGTACATAACTCATGATTTGAATAAACTCTTGTTTGTCAAGAATACCACTTTCCATTCATTTCCTTCCTTGATTTGGACATTGTTATACCTCCAGATAAGGTCAAGTTTGTTGAAGTATTTTGCTTCTTTTAGTTTGTTAATAACTTCTCCTATTAAAAATAGTGGCATCTTGTCCTTTATTGTAATCTGGTTGAGCTTTCTATAGTTCTGAACCAGTTGTAGTAAACTGTCCTTCTTTGGAATGTAAAAGCAAGATGTTGCATATCGTGATTTTGATTCTACTATCAGTCCTGCCTTGAGTTGTTCCTCTAGCCACTGATTTAGTACTTTTTCTTCTTTCAATGCCATTGCATAGGCCTTAGCATTTAGTTCCCATGGTGCTTCATCTATTAAATTGATTTCATGATCTCATTCACATTTTTCTGGTAACTTTTCAAACTTCTTCTTGTTGAATAAATGCATGAAAGGTTAAATATATTTTGGTAAATCCTCCAGATTTGTCTTGTCTGGCTCTTTTCCTATTTCTTCTTTGTTTTGTGTTATTATTTCCATTGTTTGTGTCCTTCTTGTTTTGAACCACACATTTTGGTGTTTCATCATACAGTTTTCTGGGCATCTTGTAAACTTTATTGTTCTATTCTTCTAGTTGACTTTTGGATTGTGCTTAATCAGCCAGTCATATTCTAGAAACATATCTGTGCTGTTTAAATCTGTTACTACAGCTTCCAGCTACTCCTTGTGTCTATTTATTTCAACTTCTAGAGATGCTACCTTGGTAACCTCTCCATTCTTTGTTCTGTCTGCATTGAATACTTTGAATGAGAAGTTTATTGGTCTTGTTTGAATCCTTTTACCCTTGATCAATTACTTGTCTATTTCTGTGTGTATGCATCCAGAGTCTACCAGAGTCTTCATCTTGATCTTCTTGCTGTTCTTTGTCTTTATATTTGCTTGCACATTTAATTCTCTCTTTTCTTCACTGTTTTGGTGATTTGGAATAATATATTTATTCTGGAAATTTATATAAGTGATCTCTTATACTGTGTCTACTTAAGATTATTGCCAAAATCCTCCTCTTTCTTGTTATCATCTTCGTTGTCTGATTTCTCTTGAATCTTTTGTTTTTTCATCAACTATGTTCCTTTATAGTTTTTAGCAATGTGCCTTTCCTTGTCACATTTGAAACAAGTTTGTGTTTCTTGTTCCTTCTTCTTGAATCTGCATTCTTTTGCAATATAGCCATACTTGTTGTAATTGAAGTACTTAGGCTTTCCATTCTTGAAATTGTTGTTACTCTTTTCAATATCCATGGGCTGTCCTTGCCCTTTGTATGTCGTTCCTATACTTGTCTTGTAATCATGTTGTTCTTCTGTAGACTTATATCTTTGTTCCACTGATGTTATTGCTACTTTTCACCTCTTGAGTGTCTCTGGTACAGCTATGAGTGGGTAATCTAATATCATCTTGATAATGTCTGGTCATACATTCTTCTTCAATAAAAAGATAGTATGTAGCTTGTCTGTGTCTGCCTTCATAGCTAATATATCGAACTCTATCATGAAGTCCACTGTATTCTTCTTTCCTTACTTGAAAGATTCAATCTTCTATTCAGCATTTGCTGCCTTTGTCTTGTCACTGAATGTTGTCTTGATTTCTTTGACAAAGTCTTTCCAATCCTGGGTTTCAAGTTCTTCATCTAGCTCATCAAGCTTTTTCTGTACATATATACCCACTACACCTCTTCTGAGGTAAGCTAGAATCACTATGATCCTGTTGTTAGTCTCCATGACCCTGTTACTCTTGAGGAATGGTCTCATTCCTCTCCACCAGTCTTCAAATTTTGTTTAGTCACTGTCAAACTATCTTGGATCCAGTACCATATTCTTTGGTATTCCTACCTATATGTTCTCACTGATTGCTGCTGGTACTAGTACTGGTGCTACTGATATCTCTATATTCATTTGTTTATAGTTGTTTGAGGTTTCTTCCATGATCTGTAAAGATCCTAGTTGTTCTGACAATACTTCAATATTATTCATTCTTCTGGAACTCATCTTGGTTCTTCTTCATAGTTGACACTACATGTGTTTTACTCTTGACAGGTAACTCTGTCTAGTTTCATCCGTAGATACTATCTACTATACCTCTCTTACAAGGTGAGCTTGTCAATGCTTTATCAAATGTTATGACCTTAGCTTAGAGCTTAGGTTGTACTTAGACAAAGACTTGAGAGAAAGTAAGGGGATGAAATAGTTGGTAAAGTGTAAGGATACAGGGGAGTATCTACACTATATATACTTGTAGTTAATGAGGAAATAATACATAGTCCATAAGGCAAACAAGTCATTGTACATGAGGAGAAAGTGAGGTTAGAGCACCTACTATATGAGATGCTGACTGAGACTACTATGGTGCAGCCAATTGTATCATCATCACCCTCTACTCTACTTCATGTTACATTCTTGAGATATCGATTGTAATACTCTGTCTCCTTTCTTCCAGTTCTTGCTTTCTTTTCTCTTTCTGTCTACTTGTTTCTTTATGTTCTTCTGTGCCTTTTTTAGTGCTGCTCTTGCTTCCTCATGAACCTTCTTTATTCTTTTCACAAATTCTGTTGCCTTTTCTACTTTTCCTCTTTTTCTTATGTTACCCCCTATTCTTAATTCTCTCCCATAGTTTGCTATGAAAGGTAAAACCTTTGTTATTGTATGAACCTTATTATTCACTGCAAACTCTGCTGATACCAGCAACCCTGGCCAATCCTTCTGTATGTGATCTACAAAGAACCAAAGATACTGCTCAAGTTCTTGGTTCATTTGTTCTATTTGCCTATCCATTTGTGGGTAGAACACCATTAACAACTTTGTCTCTATTCCTAACATTCTATTCAATTCCTTTGTTAACTCCACTGCAAACTATGGTTCTTTATCTGACATTATACTTTCTGGCAATCTATGTAACTTCTATATATTGTTCCTAAATAGCTTTGCCAACCCTTCTGCTGATGTTCTTTCTGTAGTTACTACAAAATATGTTATTTTGGACAATCTATCACAGACTACTAGAATCACATCCTTTCCAACTACCACTGGTAACTTTGTGATAAAGTTTACCATTAGATAAGTCTATAGATTCTCTGGCACCTTACTTAATTTCAACTTCCCTGCTATCTCTTCTGTCCTATTCTTCATTTGCTGACACAAATTGCACTCCTCCACATATCTCCCTATGTCTCTTGTTACTCCTAGCCACCAATAGTTTCTAGTGACCAACTCTACTATCTTTTATCGACCTTTATGTCCTGCTACTGGCATATCATGGTATAACTAGATTACCTCCATTCTCAACTCTTTATTTTTTTGGCATATACACATTTCCTTTCTTTAATACTAAATCTCCCTCTACCTGCCATTTATCTCCTTGTAACACTTTTACTTATGCTTTCTTCATCTCTTCCACTACTCTAACTACCTCTTCATCCTTACTCCTCACTTTTTTTATTTTTTCTAATATATCTACTTCTGGTCTTTCTATTACTATTTCTTATAAACTATAAATCCAATTGTTTTTAATAAATATCTGATTCTTGTTGTCCTTTTCTATGCCTACTTTCCAGTCTGGTCACCTACTAAGTTCATCGGCCTTCCCCATTTTTATACCTAGAACATGCTTTAAGATAAAATCAAATCTCGACAGGTATAACACCTATTGAGCTTGTCTATGATTTAATTTCTGTGCCTTCATAAAGTATTCCAAATTTTTATGATCTATCCAAATCTCAAATTTGAAATGTATGCCCTCTAGCAGATGTCTCCAGTTTTCCAATCTCCTAATGATCACTAACATTTCTTTATCATAAATTTCATAGTTCTTCTCAGTCTTGTTTAACAACTTTGAGAGAAATGCTACTGGTTTCCATCTTTCATTCTCACACTCCATAGATAGTACTCCTCCTGTAATATAGTCTGATACATTGACTTCCATTCTCATTTTTTATCTAAGTCTGGTACCACTAACACTGGTTTTTTGTGAATCTCTCCTTTAATTGTCTAAATGCTTCTTTCTACTTTTCCATCCAATCCTACTTCTGGTCCTTCTTTACCATGTTGTGTAAAAGCCTAGCTATAGATGCAAAGCCTTCAATGAATCAACAATAGTAATTCATCAATCTCAAGAACTTCTGAACATTCTTGACACACTTTGGTGTTGGCCAGTCCAATACATCTTTCACCTTCTCTTTCTCCATTTTTATCCTGTCTGGTCCTATTACTACTCCTAAAAACCCTACTTCTCTAACCTTCCACTTGCATTTCTCTGGTTTTACATATAAGTTGTTTTTCTCCAATCTTTTTATTATCTCTATTACTAGCTTGTCATGTTCTTCCTCATCCTCTGTTCCTACTATCATATCATCTATAAATACTGTTACTTTCTTCATATTAATCAAGTCTCTTAGCAACTCATTTATTATTGTTTGGAATGTTACTGGTGAATTTGTTAAGCCAAAGAACATGACCATGGGTTTGAATGATCCCTTGGGTATTGTAAAAGCTGCCTTCCACTTGTCCCCCTCCTTTATCTATATATTATTATATCCCCACCTTAAGTCCATTTTCATAGATACTTTCTTAGTACCAATATTTTCTACTACATCTGATATTAAGGGTAAAGAATAATTATTTTTAATAGTTCACTCATTTAAATACCTATAGTTCTGTATCATCTGCTTCTTACTGTTCTTTTTTCCTATAAAAAATACTAGTGCCATTTGAGGTAATTTCAAGGATCTAATATATCTTTTCCTCAGTTGTTCATTGATGAACTCATATACCTCTTCTCTCTCTTTTCTTGACAATGGATACACCTTCCCCCTTCTTTGGCACAAATTCTTCCTTTATATCAATTGTATGATCCCAAATTTTCCATGTAGACATTCTCTCCAACTGTTTCTTGCTAAAGATCTTAATTCATCTGTGGAATTTTTCTGGGACCAACTTCTTTGCCTCCACTTCTGATTTCACTGCCTTTTTCTCTTCATCCCAAATTTCTTATTCTTCTGCTACTCTCTTTACTTTCATTGTTTTTCCTTTTTTTTGCTTTTTCATTTTCTCTTCTTGTTTCTTTTCTACCTCTTCTCTTGTCTCTTTTTTCTTTTGTTTTTGCTACCCCAGTTTTTTCTGCTTTAGTCTCTATTGCTTCCCATATTCTTCTAAACATCTTGTCATCTTAACTTTCCCTATCCTCCAGTTCATCTCAGGATTGTGGCAAGCTAGCTATGGCATTCCCAAAATTATTTACCACTTTTACTCTCCAATTACATCTATCTCCATTCTCTCCCTATACCTTTAGTAGTAGATATTTACCTCTACCGTATGTTCAATTGGTCCCTTCTTATTAAGCAAACTATTTATATTTCTTACATACATAGACCTGTCTAACTTTTTTAGCTTAAACCCCTGCTTCCTTGCAAACTCTGAACTCATTACTAACCCCATCACTCTACTGTCTAACAGCACTTCTACTATAATCTCTTTCTGTGTATTAATCCTTTCTAACCCTATTTTTACTATCACTTCTCTTAGCATGTTTCTATTGTCAAGGTTGCAGTAAGATATATTATCTATTGCTCTTGTAAGCATTGCAAACCTATTGTTACTGTGATCTAATCAAAGACTATTAAATCCCGTTCCTCTTTTAAATTATTATTATTGTCTATCTCCATTTCTCTATTCTTACAGTTCCTTGCTAAATATTCAAAATCTCTATATACATAACAGTTCCTGTTCTCCCTATTATTTATATCCATAGCATATGGGTTCCTTCGAGAAAACTCTGCCCTTTGTTGAGGGTTCACTATTGCCGTATTTGTTCTTTCTATCCTCTCTATTAGAGCAGGCCCTGTGGGAACTTGCTGTTGAGGTGTCTCCTGCTTCTTTGGCCAAACTTAAGGCTGTGGCAGTGATTGTCCTAGTGTCTCTTAATTGTTCAGCCTTGGAGCTGGTGCCCTGTTACTCTCCTTCTTTCCTCTTAATCTCTCTTCTTTTCTCTTACTCTCTTTCTAATTTCCATCTAGGGCAATTGCCTTTTTGTACCATTGCTTGATTGAGCTTGGTTATGTCTCTGCTTCCATCAACTTTCTTCTAATATTCCCATTCATACCCCTTTTGAACTCTTTGATCAGTGAGTGTCCTTCATATCCACTATCTCTTGCTACTCTCTTAAAATCTTGTACAAATTCCTTCATATTTCTTTCTCTCTGCTCTATTCTCTTCAACTCTGCTATCTTAATTGACCCCTCATCTCCTCCTTCAAACTCTTTCTTGATTTCTGCTAAAAATTCCCCCACTGATTTAAACTCTAACTCTCCTGCTTTCTATTCTTCCAATATATTCTTTTTCTAGATATTTGCCAATTCACCTTGAACATGTGATAATATCCATTGGATTTGTTCTTCTACTTTTGCTCCTGCCAACTTATTTTTCATGTACAACTTGCATCCCATAATAAATCCTGAGACCTTTAATGAGGTTCTATTAAACAGTTATGGCTTTGTTACATCCATATTAGCTGTTCCTACTCCTGATCCTTCTCCTACTTCTTTTTCTTCTATCTGTGCTAATAAAACTGCAATCTGTTCTTGTAACTGCCTTATAATGGCCAGGTAGTTGGGTTGACTCATAGTGTATGGTGGTGGTAGTGATAGTGATAGTGATAGTAATGTGAGGGATGGTGGTGTGGCTTGTGATCTCTGAGCTGAAAGCACTGATTCTGTACTGGACTCAGCCTCTGACTTATACTCTGACTCTGCAATCTCTATAGGTGATAGTAGGCTCTCTTCTTGTCCTGTCTATACCATCTACTGACTATTTATTTACTTTTCTACTGCTCTAAAAAATACCTGACTAATATCCCTAAGAAGGAAATACCTACTTTAGATAGGACTTGTAGGAGACCTTACTATTCCTCTGCATGAATGGGCTACAAGGGAGCATCACAGCACAAGGCTTCTACTTGAAAACTATTAACAACATTCATAAAAGGTGTTATGACTACCTGTACCAGTAGGCTTTGGTACAACTAAACAACTAGAATTTCCCCTTCCAGTTGGTATGCTCTTTAAGCTTAGGGTCTAGCTATTTTTCTTGACAAAAGAGCTATGTTGCTTCCTGTCAAGGATAATGAGAGAATGTCACAAACTTCATTCAGCTTGTATCTCCACAACTAGTAGACTGATTTTCACAAACTAAGTTGCACTGGAAAGCCCCAAATGAGGGCTATCTGTACATATATGGAAGGTACAAAAGTGACAACAAACAACTGAGATATCATACCATCAGTAACTGTAAAAGCTTTGTTTGCTAATATCTTATAAACAACTGGACAGATTCACATGATCAAACTTATGTTGGAAAGTACTCATTAAACCATTTTCAATAATATATGGTATATTATATAGCAATAAGTATTCATAGAGATATAAGTATATCAATGTAGTGACATAATTAGTTACCTTCTAAAATTAGCCTGATATCTACTATGATAAATAACAGCTTCTATCAGGTACAAGTTTTGATCATGTGATGGTAACAGCTTGCACACAGACCATCACTCTTTTGTATATATACCTTTATATCTGAGGGCTAGACCTCAGACTTAACAACAACAATTATTCCTGTTAATACTTTTCATTATCTATCAATCATCATATCCTTATACTGAACCTCTGAAATACTATTCAGCTCAAGTATTATAACCAGTGAGTATCTTATTTATAATAGAGAATAAGTGGTGGGAAGGCTCTGTGTTGAGCAGTCTCAGAAAAAGAGTATCGAGTTCTAATGTTACAACTTAAAGACCTTAGAGTTGATCAATAAGAAGAATCTTGTATTGGGTTAACACAAGAAAACTTGATAGAGAACTCTGTACAAGACTGTCTATCTTATATACAAATACCTAATAGTCCATGCAAGCTATTTCTAGCCTACCCTAAATAACCATATATATGCCTTAAGGTCAACATGTATATCACATATTGTATGATATCATCTTTTCCAGAATGTTCTACATCTTTTCATGTATCATATGACTTGTGACCATGTCATCTGATATGATCTGATGTGTGATAGCATGATCTTGTCATTCTAACACTAATCCTAGTTCTAAAAATGGAATAATAGGAAATAGAATCAAAAAGAAAATTAAAAATGAGAAAGAAAAATAGAAAAAAAACTAAGTCTACTTCTTGCAATTCTGACATCTATGAGTTATACTAGTTGTATAGTTTAGAAGAGAACTTGGTGAATTTTAGTAGATTAGAACTACTAGAGAATAGTAAGATATATTATTGCCAACACTAGAAGAGAGTGTCATTTTTGGTTGATTTTCAGAATAAAGCTAATACAATGTAAATTACTGGTTTATATACTAAATATACTACTTAGAATAGTTATCTGAAATAAAAGTTGCTAAGTGAGTTACTCTTGTTTGTTAGTAATCCTTAGATGTTGATATCAAATATAGTTCATATCAGGGGTAAAAGTCTGCAAGATTGGCTCAGAAATGTGTAGACTTGTTGAATGATCTTAGCTTCAGCTTATGTACTGCACTATCTGTCTACCACATAGTCATAACTTCAGATGAGAGAAAGAAGTCTGAGATAGAAGTAAGTACTAATTGGTGTGTCATCATTGAATACTGGAGATCAAGTTCAATAAGAATTATCTTTGTTAATTATCAGAATAGTGAATTATAGTGTAACTACTAGTCTTATATATAAGAAGATAGTATAGAAGATACTTAGAGTTTCAGTGGTATAGCTCCTATTATCTTGAGCAGAGGTTTCAGTGTTAATACTGACAGGAGTATGACTCTGCTATGGAAGGCTAAGTTAGATAAGAGTATCTCTGTCATAAAAAATAGAATATCTGGATTATTATATTACTGCTATAGAAGATAGGCTTGTAGATTAGATATTGATAAGGCAGTATCACTGCAAAGATATATACTCTAATCAGGTGAACTTAGCATATAACAGTTAGGAATAAAAGTCTATGAAGTTTAGTAAAGGATTATGTTATGATCTAAAGCTCAAAGAGTTAAGCAATAGAACAACTCTTGTATTGAGTAACATAAGAGAACTCGATAGAGTTCCTAATACAAAGTAGTCTACCTTATATACTATCACCCATGGTCCGTGCTAGCTACTGTGCACCCTACCCTAAATGACCATGAGTATAACATGAGGCCAGTATGTGTTGTCCATGCTGTATGACGTCACTTTGTTCCAGAACCTTCTACTTCCTTCTTCCAACTCCCGTGATCAGTCTTGTGACTACACCATCAATTTGTGACTGATGTGACAGCATGCCTGATAAACCCTAACCCAAGTTGTTCTAAAAATAGAAAAATAAAAGAAAAACAAAACAAAATAAAATAAAATGAAAAGTGAAAAATAAAAGTCAAGTCCATCGTCAACAATCTTGACAGATTAGTTATTATAGTGTATTTGAACACTAATATTTTTCTTTTCTTTTTATTTATTTTTCTTGATTTTATATTTATTTTCTTTTGATTAATGATAAAGAGGCACATGACTGTGGTCACATGACATATCATATGATGTGAGGTTATAGATCTAGAATAGACTAAAGCAGACTAGATAGATGATGTTAAAGAGCATGTTAACAATATATTTACTTCATAGTGTACACATAGTGCACTCATAGATGATGTATAGACTTTAGGACAAGGTAAATTAATATTAGCATGGACCATCTGTAATTTATATAAATAAAATAGCAATTCAGCAAAGACTCCTTGTTAAGTTCTCTTGTGATCTCTACATTGATAGCCTACTAAGAGCTTTACTAGTTTGTGTGATTATTGGACTTTGTGTCTAGTAGTTGCCACAATATTAGTGAGGATATCTAAGGGAGAATAGAGAGAGGTAATCTATACCAGAAGATAATTGTGATATTACTATATATTAACCTTATAGATGATATATGATTTTTAAGATAGGTTAGTATTGGTCCTGTACAGACTAACTAGCTAGTATATATAAGATAGATACTTTATACTAGAAATTCTATTGAGTTCTTATTATGATTAATACCTCATGTTTTATAGGTGGTTTACTCATGGATAGTGTTACAATTGGTTTCTTGAAGATGCAATATGGAGAAGGGCTAAGGGTAAATGACAACACAATCATCTATGCCAAAGTAGTCTCAGTTAGCACCTCATATAGTAGGTGTTCTATCCTTGCGTTCTCCTCATATATTATAACTTACTTTGCCTTATAGATTACAATCTGTTTCCTTGTGTTCATTCATATATACTGGCCATAAAGGCAGATATGGATGAGCTGCATGCCATCTTTTTATTGAAGAAAAATGTCTGACAGAACATAATCAAGACAATTTTGGGTTATCCACCCATAGTTATATTAGAGATACTCAAGAGTGGAAGGTAGTGATAATGTTAGTGGAATAAGAATATAAGTCTACAGAAGGACGACAAGATTACAAAACAAGTATAGAGATGACATACAGAGGGTGAGGACAGCCTATAGACATTGGAAAGAGTAATGACAACTTTAAGAATGGAAAGCCAAAGTATTTCAACTACAACAAGTATAGACACATGGCAAAGGAATGCTAGTCAAAAAAAAAGAACGAGAAACAAGGAAATGTTTCAAATATAACAAAAAAGAGCACATAGCCAAGAATTGTAAAGAAGTACAATCAATGAAGAAATAAAAGATTCAGGAAGAATTAGATGATAAAGATGATAACAAGAAGGAGTAGGGTTTTGGCGACAATCTCAAGTAAGCATGGTATAAGAGATCTCTCATATAAATTCCCAGAATAAATATATTATTTTGAATTGCTGAAACAACAAAGAAAAGAGGGAATTAAACATGCAAGCAGATATAAAAACAAAGAACAGCAAGAAGATTAAAATAAAGGAACTGGTGGACTCTAGATGCATACATACAGAAATAGACAAGCAATTGGTCAAGGATAAAAGAATTCAAACAAGACCAATAAACTTCTCATTGGAAGTGTTTAACATAAACAGAACAAAAAACAAAGAAGTTGCCAAGGTAGTACCCTTATAAATTGAGATCAATGAACACACAGAGTGTTATAACCTTAGAATCTTAGAGTGGGTTTAAAGATCAAACTCTTGTATTAGAGAAGACACAAGAAAACTTGATAGAGAGTTCTTTACAAAATAGTCTACTTTATATACTTGTACAGATGGTCCATGCTAGCTATTGTGCATCCTACCCTAAATGACCATGTGTAAAGCATGAGGTCAACATATGGTGACCATGTGTAAAGTATAAGGTTAACATATGGTGACCATGTTGTATGATGTCACTTTGTTCCAGAACCTTTTACTTCCTTCTTTTAAGTCCTATAATCAATGTTGTGACTATACCATCAGATATGACTGTGTGACCAATTATTTTAACCCTAACCCTAGAGCTCTAAAAATAGAAAAATGAAAATAAATCAAAAGGAAATAAAAATAAGAATAAGAAAATAAGAAAAAATTAAGTCTACTTTCTGTGACCTTGACACGGAGTAGCTGGAAGCTGCAGTAATAGATTTAAATGGCATGGATATGTTCCTAGAACATGACTGGCTAGTCAAGCATAACCCAGAGGTCAATTGGAAGAATGGAACCATAAAATTCATGAGATGTCCAGGAAGTTGTAAGATGAAACATTGGGATATAAAATTTAAAACAAAAAGGACACAAGAAATAGAAATAATAACACAAAACAAAGAAGAAATAGGAAAAGAGCCAGACAAGACAAATCTGGAGGATTTACCAAAATATATTTAACCTTTCATGCATTTATTCAACAAGAAGAAGTTTGAAAAGTTACCAG
>JAJOHK020001399.1:0-13818 GCA_022457215.2 Leucocoprinus gongylophorus | reverse complement strand
AAAACATGACTGTCAGCTCAAATGATCCTTTTGGTGTTGTAAAGGCCACTTTCCACTCATTCTCCTCCTTTATCCTCACATTATTGTAACCTCACCTCAAATTCATCTTTGTAAATACCTTTTTGGTTCTAATATTCTTGATGATGTCCAAAATAAGTGGTAGTGGGTAATTATTCTTCACTGTTCACTCATTTAGATATTGATAATCTTGTATCATTCTCTTCTTTCCATTCTTCTTTCCTCAAAGAACACCAGTACAGTCTGTGGTGATTTTGATGATATAATATACCTCTTTCTTGTCTGCTCCCAAATAAACTCTGTCACCTCCTCTCTCCCTTCTCTGAACAAGGAATAGATTTTCTCTTTTCTTGGTACAAATTCTTCCTTTAACTCTATCACATGATCCCATACTTTTCTTATTGGTACCCTCTCACTCTGTCTTTTCCCAAAAAATTTGATCTACTTGTGGAACCATTTTGGTACTAACGTCTTTGCTTCCTCTTCTAATCTTGCTGCTCTCTCCTCTTCATCCTATATTTCCTATTATTTTGCTACTTTCTTCACATTTATTATCCTACTTCCTTTTATCTTTTTCTTCTTCCTTTCTTTCTCCTTCTCTTCTTGTTTCTCCCCTTCTTGCTGCTTTTGCCACCCTGGTTTTTCCTGTTTTAGCCTCTATTACTTTCTATATTCTTCTGGACATCTTGTCATCTTTACTTCTCTTATCTTCCAATCAATCTCAGAATTGTGGCAAGCTAACTACAGCATTTCCAAAATTACACTCCACTTTTGTCCTCCAATCACATCTATTTCTGTCCTCTCTTTATACCACTGGTAGTAAATATTTATCTTTATAGTATTTTCTATTGGCCCCTCCTTGTTAAACATTCTATCTACATTTCTTACATAAATCAGTCTTTCTGTTTTCTTCAATTTAAGTTTCTGTTTTCTTGCAAACTTTGAACTCATCACTAGTACTGTCACCCTACTATCCAACAATGCCTCCACTGTAATTCCTTCTTGTATGTCTATCCTTTCCAACCCAATTTTCACCACTACTTCTCTTAACAACTCCCCTTCCACTCTTCTTATATCTCCCTTTTCTTCTTTCTTTTCTTTCTTTACTTTTTCTTCTCTTAAAATTGTACTTCTGTTCTTCTTAGGTTCCTCTTGATCCAGAATACTAGCTTGTATTACATAACTAGCTAGTACATTGAATCTGATATAAGAATCTAGTCAAGGACTACTAGATTTTCCTCCTCTTTTAAATTATTCATAGTGTTTACATTGTTTCTGTACTCTATTCTCCTTTCTTGGCCCACTATTTCCTGATTTCTACAATTCTGTGCAAGATGGCCAAACCCTTCATAGCTATAGCAGTTCCTCTCTCTATCCACATCCATTATATATGAGTCTCTCCTTATTTCTTCTTCTTTTCCTCTTTGTTCTTGTAAGGAATTTCTGACTACTACTAAATTTGTTCTCCCTACCTTTTCTATTGGGGCTGATCCCACCAATACTTGCTGTATCTCTTGTCTTCAAGGTCACACTTGAGGTAGGGGCAGTTATGGTCTAATTCATCTCTGAATATTCCCCATATTTCTCTGTCTCTGGTTTCCACTCTCTTTCTTCTCTCTTAGCCTTTTGTTGTGGCAACTACTAGACACAAGGTCCAATAATAACACAAGCAGTAAAGCTCTCAGTTAAGCAATGAAGTGGGAAAAAGCACAAGAGAACTCAACAAAGAGCCTCTGCTAAATTAGAGTCCTATTTATACTGTTACAGGTTAGTCTATGCTACTACCTTATGTCTGCCTCACATCTTACTCAAGGCTACCATGTGTACACCATGTGCCCTGACATCATCTTCCAGATCCTTCTACCATGTTCTAGGCCTTTGATATCACATCTTGTAACCTGTCATGTAACTACAATGTCACATGCCTCTTTTTTTTTTTTTTTTTATAACCAACAATTTATAATGCGGGGCGCAATAGCAGACCACGGTAACTACTTAGTAGCTACAATACATTGATGGGCAAACAATATGAAAAATAAAGGAAAAGAAAAAGAAAAGAAAAGAAAAGCTACCTAAAATTGCTAACAAGATCGCTACATTACTGTACTCTACTTTCGAAAGAGTTCCTGTTATTTTCTACCATGCCACTCTCGATTGAAGTGGTTGCACCAGTATGGACAACTATAGCTGTCCACTTGATGGTCTTCTTTGCAGTTCATACATTTGAAGGTGTGTGGACATGGCTCGCCTTCCTTGGTGGCTGAATGATTTGCTTTCTTGTTTTCCATGCAACACCATGCTTTCTCTCTGTGGTGTTCAGTAATGTGAGCTCTATCACAAATAAGATACTCACTGGTTGTGATACTTGAACTTAATGGTGTTTCAGAGGTTTAGTATAAGGATGTGATGATGATAGATGATGGAAAGTATCAATAAGAATAATTGACGTTGTTAAGTCTGAGGTCTAGCCCTCAGACACAGAGATATATATACAAAAGAGTGATGGTCCGTGCGCAAGCTGTTGCCATCACATAATCAAAACTCATACCTGATAGGAGCTGTTAGGCTAATTTTGGAATATAACTAATTATGTCACTATATTGATATGCTTGTATTTCTACCAATACTTATTACTTTGATATGTATTATATATCGTTGGAAACGGACTGATGAGCGCTTCCCAACGCAAGTTCAATCGTGTGAATCCGTTCAGCCGTTCGTGAGATATTAGCAGACGAAGCTTTTATAGCTACTGATGTCCTGATATCTCAGTCATTTGTTGCTGCTTTTGTACCTCCCGCATATGTGCAGATAGCCCTCATCTGGGGCTTTCCAGTGCAACTTAGTTTGTGAAAATCGGTCCACTGGTTGTGGAGATACAAGCTGAATGAAGTTTGTGACAAGCTCCATAGCATTTGGCACACCTGGAGATATGAGAGCGACAACTAAGTGTCGAATGTCCCCACTTCCAACAGTTCTTACACTGTGGGACTCCTGGGTTCATGTTGGTACCTTTAATGGTAGCGATGAATCTTCCAATGTTGAAGCAACGGTTAATAATGTTCTTCGCCGAAGAACTACTCTGGGAATCCCAGATGTCCACCCAGACCACTGCCATGTCTGATTTTGGAGACGCTTTGATGACACGAGGTTTTGAAGCCAACATGACACCATTGAACAGGTGGGTTTTCTTGAGAACACCTTCAATCAAATCGGGGGAAATAACATCCTGATTGATTTTGTATGGGAGTCCAATGATCTTTATGTATGACTTGGACTTTGGGAGATGTGGACTCTCAATCAAACTTGAGTCGATGTTTTGCATGTTCTTGAGATAGTTCTCAATCGTTGCTAAATTGAGATCGTTTGCTGGCTTGCTGGTGGTGATGATGATTCCATTGCTTGTGCTTCGAATGAAATCTGCGACAATGTCTGATTTGGAGTTTCTCAGACATTTGTTGATATTAGTAATATGATTATGAGCTGAGTTGATGATCAACTCAGCAATATGTTTGGCCATTGGTATGATAACCTCCTTCCTAGACGGCCTTCTGGTTGTCATGTTGATCTTGGATTTCCTGTTATCCCCTCTACTATTTTTGATTTTCAATACTTTTCCTACTTCATCTACCGACAGAGCAGAAAATGCTTCTTTAACTCACACAATGTCTTCAATGCATGATAGATTAGATTTTGAAGCCTGCACGTAGGACTTCTTCAAGTTCGAAGGTTTGGGATCCCTCTTGGCAGTAGACTCATTGTTCTTGTTGGGAGGAGGTGAAGCCCTTGGTATATTTACGGTAGGAGGAGGAGCCACCTCTGCCTTCTGCAGAGGAGACAGGGTATTCGTTGTCGTCATGTTTGAAGATTCAGTTGAAGGCTGGTTCTGCATATAATAAGGCATGATTCAATCTCCAATGCATTTCCTAATGGTCAGATTCTTGTCTTTGCTGAAAGGGACTGTATCCCAATTTGCAGTGTATATAATGTCGATTAACCTCCAAAGCTTTTCGACAACAGGTTTCACTTCCCTTTCCATTAGGTTTGGATGGTGTTTGATGAAACTCCTCATTCTCGAGAGGGAGTCATATATCATTTCAGAATCTTTTTCAAGAGTATCCTCTGATCCGAATATGGATAACACATGGTGTGATCCATCCCAATTGCTGCTGATTGCTGGTTGTCCTTCACTATAGCTTAATACTGAAGGCACAGTAGAAGCTGCCCTATCCTTGCCATTTGGGCCCTTATTATGTAATGGTGCATGAGGCGATGGAACGTGTTCACTTGCAGGAGTAACACACAGTAAAGGTGAAGCAAGAGCTTGTGGAGAATCCATGCTCCAGTCCATGTCCAAGTCCTCCTGAAGCCTCTGGAAGCCAGGGTTTAGGAATGGACTGACAGAAGGCAATGACTGTTTCTTGTTGTTGGCTTGTTTTGGTGCCATACTTAACTCGCTCGTAGTAATAAAAGAAAATAAAGACAGTATAAATTGCTACTATTTCCTATGAGCACTAACTACACAAGATGGTGGTAGGAGGAAAGAAGCGATGGTCACGTGCCTCTTCATTGTCAATAAAAACAAAAACAAAAAGAAATTCAAAAGAAAAGAAATATAAAATCAAGAAAAATAGATAAAAGGAAAAGAAAAATGTTAGTATTTACAATGTTCCATAACATCTTTCTTCCTTTCTTCTACTTTGCCTCCAATGTCTATCCAAATTAGTGGTATGTTCATACCACTATTCAATATTAGTTGGAGGTCTTTCTATCTCTATCAGCTTCCTTCTAATTTCTCTATTTATTTCTCTCTTGAATTCTTTTACTAATACTCTCCTTTCATACCCACTACCTCTTACTGCCCTTTGAAACTCTTGCATAAATTCTTTCCTGCTCTATTCTTTGCAGTTCTATTACTTTAACCAATTCTTCATCTCCTCCTCCAAATTCTTTCTTTAGTACTAACAAAAATTTCTCTGCTAATTCAAATTTTACTTTCTCTGATTCCAAATCTTCCAATATATTTCCTTTCCACATATCCACTGATGCCACCTATATATAGGACAATGCTCACTAGATTTGCTTCTCCACCATTGCTCTTCTTATCTTTATTCTCAAAAATAGCCTGCATACTATAATAAATCCTTCTACTCTTTCTGCTTCTCCATTTAAAACTAGTGGCTTGGCCACCTCTATGTTGAATCCTGTGTTGGATCCTTCCACTGCACCTCTTGCTCCTGCTGTTGCTCTCCTAGCAATCAATGCCTGGATTTGAGCTTGCATTGCCACCAATTACTCCTACTACTGTCTGATAATATAATAAAGATCATGTTAACTCATGATAGTGTTATTATTGTAAGAAGAGGGAGAGTCAATAGATGATGATGAAGATGTGTAGACTAGTAATAGAGAGGAGCTTGTGTTAGCCTTACTCTCTAATTTGTATTCTGAACTTGAAGCAATCTCAATAAGTGCTACCTTGCACTATTTACTAACTACTTAAGCTACCAACTACTATCTTAAAAATGTAAATGATTTTGGTCTAAGAAGACTATTCTACTCTAAGCAAGATCTTGAGAATATCTGCTGTTCTCTTACATATACTGGTCACAAGAGGACCAACAGTATAGAGTTGATATAAAAAAAAGTATAGAGCATGTCCATAAAGGAGGATACATCTGAGGTATACTAGTGGGCTTTGATATAGACAAATAGCTAAGCTTTCCCTGCCTAGCTAGTATACCCCTTATATCTAGGGCCTAACAATTCTTCTTGACTAAAGGACTGTGTTGTCTATATTTAGCCTTAGTCTAGGTCTGGTCAATAATGTCTATAGCTGTACTTATAGCATGAAATTGCTCTTTTATCAAGCTTGGCATCCAACTGTTCTTTTTGACTAATAGTTATACTGATCATCAGTTAAGAATAAATAAAGAGTTAGTAAGACCTTGAGATAAGGGCTATTCAAAGAGTTTAATGTCAAGTTCTACTATTGTAGCAACTATCTTTAAGCTGTGATGATTATGAATGAGGATTACAAAAGAACTTAACAAGAAGTTCTGCTCAATTTAACTACTATCTATACAACTTGTACCTAGTCTATGTGTACTACTCTAAGTTTTATCCTAGTATCAAGATAGTAGATAGAAGATGGGATGAAACTTGCTTTGGCAGATATATAGGATCAGTCACAATAGAAAGAGATCAAGTATAGAAACTTATCTGAAAAAAAAAGGTATGGGAATTTATAAGTTTGGGTAAGCACCTAGGTTGTGGATTAAGCTTGGAAGCTTATCTGTAGAGTTAGTAATGTAATCTCAGAAGGTAACTTTGGCCTCAAATTATATGTTGTGTCTATTATCTGTCACATGGTTATAAGTTTAGATGATAAGATAGAGAGAAATGAGAGATAGTTGGTAATTAATCTTAGTTGAAGTCTTAGTTGAAAATTAGTTAAAAAGGATAAGAGGCAGTTCTTAGTTGATTTCTAGACTGGGGACCATAGAGTGTTTACTTGGTCTTATATACTGAGTCTGTAGTTGGAACTGTGGCTAAGACAGTAGTAGTATAAGGAATAACTAAGGAAATGTTATAGAGACAGTTTCTAGGATATAGAATAACTGAGAGTCTAGGTAAAAAGTTACTAGGAGGTGAAATATAAAAGACTAATCTATGTGCAAATAATCATGGATGTGAAAGTATACCTAGATATATTAGAGTTTTATTCAGAAGTCAGAAAGCAGAAGTTTCAAAAGTCTTGAAAGTCAGTTTATAATACTTAATGTTGTGGCAACCACTAGACACAAAGTCCAATGATTACACAATGAGCAAATCTCTTAAAGCGGATATCTAGTGGGGATTTCACAAGAGAACTCAACAAGGAGCCTCTTCTTAATTAGAGTCCTATTTATACAAATGGTTCATGGTCTGTGCTACTAATAAATAACCCTGCCCTTATGTCCATGCTTCATCCTCATTCCTACCTCATGTCCTACTCAAGGCCACCATGTGTACTCCAGGTACCCTGATATCATCTTCCAGACCTTTCCGTCAAGTTCTAGGCTTATGACATCACATCATGTGACCTGTCATGTGACTTCCTTGTCATGTGCCTTCTTCATTGTCCTCCAAAAGAAAATAAAAGAAAAGAAAAAGAAAAGAAAAGAAAAGAAAGGTAAAATCAGAAAAATAAAATAAAATAAAATAAAAATTGTTAGTGTCCAAATGTCCTATAACACTTAATGTCTACAATATAATACTATATCTAAAATCTTCTACCAAGTTTCATAGCATGTCATTGTATCACATGACTTGTCAGGTAACCTAGTAATGTAGTATATGATCATAGTTATATAACTCTTCTCATAAGTACTTGGTATAAAAATAAAGAAGATAAAATAAAATAAAAGAAAATAGAAACTAGTTCATAATAATAGTAGAGTAGTAGAATGGCTATTAAAATGTTAGTCTTTTGTCATACTATCCAGTATTAAGACTGAATATATAGCTGCTATTGAGACTAGAAAAGAGATTAAGTAGATAAGTAACATTTTAACAGAATTTGGATACTCTCTTTATAATCAACATTCTTTATTAATAAAAAGTCTGGGATTGAAGTCTCCAAGAATCTAGAATATTATAGAAATATGAAATATCTAGCCTTGTGACATTACTAGCTTAGAAATTGTTAGGGACAATTTACACTTGCTGAGGATATCTGTAAATATAGTATAAAAGACAGAAATGAGAGTTAGACTTAGTAACTGTAGATTGGATGAGAACTAGAAGTAGTGCTACATAGATAACAGTCTTGGCTTCAATATATGACCATATTTTTGGAGAATAGAAGCTTTGAAAGAGATTGGAGATAAGTATGGCATAAGTCTAAGTTAATTATCAGACTAAAGAACAGTACCTAGTAGCTAACATTCTAAAATATGGAAGTATAGGTTTAATAATACTTTACTACTACATATAATCTAGATTGTTAGATACTGTGAAGATTGTCATTTAGAACTCTATGAGATTTGATGAGGAATGCAGAGTTTGGTCCTCAGGTTGATTGGAATGGAGTGTAATCTACACTAGAAGAGAATAGAAAGAGTACAGATATTAGATGGTATGTGATGTTAGATGTGATTCACACTTACTGATTTCATTTGTGATAATAGCATAGAAGATAAAATTCAGAAGAGAATCTCAACAAGAATAGACTTTGAAATAGATGTGGGCAAAGTGGTATACAGATGGGTCAATCTTGGCTTCAACAAATGTTATTATACCTAGTCTATATGTTATGTCAAGTTCACAAATGGTGGACTTAGTTTTTCTCTATTTTACTTTTCATTTTTATTTTCATTCCATTTTATTTTTCTATTTTTCTATTTTCTATTTTTAGAACAACTAGAGTTAGGGCTGATTGGTCATACCATCACATCAGTCACAACCTGATGGCATAGTCACAAGACAGATCATGAGACTTGAGAGAATTTAGTAGAAGATTTGAGAACAGATGATGTCATACAACATGGACACCACATGGTTGTTTAGGATAGAGTGCACAGTTGTTAGCACAAACCATCTGTAGGACTATATAAGGTAGACAAGTTTGTAGAAGAGTTCTCTATCGAGTTCTCTTGTGTTACTCAATACAAGAGTTGTTCTATTGTCCAACTCTAAGAACATTAGCTCATAACATGTTATATGGTCAGGATTTCAGATAATGAGAGTTTGGACAAGTGTGTAAGTATGGCACAGTTCAAATTGATAATCAAACTAAGGAAAATGATATATAGTAGACTATGTTCTTAAATATAGAACTGGTAACCTAATAATAATCTACTACTGCACATACTCTAGGTTATTGGGTATTATAGGGGGATATTGTTTAGAACTCCATAGAAATGATAAGAGTTGATGGGTAATTAAAATGAAGTGTGATCTATGCTGAAAGAGTAGAAAATGTGTGGATGACATGTAGTATGTGACATGTGACAGAGATACAGTACAAGATCTACTTATCACTCTAGTATATATTCTATGATTTAAAAATATAGTTGATTAATTCATTAAAGCTGTATAATCTCAAGTAATTGGGTTTGTAGTTCCTAAACTTTGTTCAACATATTGTCATATCCCAAACTCCAAAACATGTTTAACTTCAATATGACATCAAATCCCCACGGTTATTCGGTCTTATTTGTGTCCAAAACTCTGTTGGTAGTTTGGTACTTTATAATGGACTTAATTCCACCAAAAGTCTGTGGTTATTTCGCTTTATTTGAGTCAAAATCTGTGGTCATATTCATCTGTATCCATTGTCTAATTATCCCCTTCAAACTCTGCAAATTTACTCAGACTTTACACAGAGTTTTTCCCTCTCCAAGTCTAAACTTCTATATAGTGTTTCACTAATGAAACACTTGCTCAGAGATCTGTTTTAGTTACTTCTTTTGTTATTTTATGTATTTAAGACTGGTGACCCCTTTGTAATAGCTAGCCTGATAATCGACTAAAATTTGACACTAAATCTCTGGTGTCAATGGCAACATACTTTACCCCTCTCCTTACAACTCCTTACAAGACCATTCTCTGAAATTGTGACCATGTGGCTTGTAGGAGGCACAATGTTATGAGACGAGAGTGTGGACAGATTTTGGCTAAGGTTAGGGTTAGCAGACATAGAACAGTAGTAATATTATTAGTGTACAACAGAGGAAGAACATGTGACCTGGAAGTCATGTGATACAGGCTAAAGTAGTCTAGAGCAGTCTGGAAGGACTTAGGGTCTAGAAGGATCAGGAAGAGTCTAGAAAGAGTTAGGGTTAGAAGTGATGTCAAGGGATATGGGTTCTGCATGGTGTATACATGGTGCACACATGGTGACAGAGATTAAAGAATATGATGTCAGGGCACATGGACATGGCATGGTAGCCTTGAGGTAGAAGCATGGTGGATGAGTAATAGGATATAAGGATGATACATGGACATTAGGGCAGGTAGATATTGTTATAGCATGGACCACATTGTATTTATATAAATAGGGGAGCAATGCAGTGATCCCTACTACTAGACAGCCTATTGAGAGCTTTGCTGAAGTAAGCATACTACAAGTGCCGTTCCAGTGAGTGGTTGCTACAACACACAACACATAAGTTGAGGCCAAGGTTGTTCTGACAAGTCTGCATCACTGAGCTCATTGTAGGAGTTTCTACACTCTGTGCATGTCCAAGCCAACTCCATGAACTTTCATCCTCAAGTGCAAACCACACCTAACACATATTAAGAGAATGTGTTAAAAACAGTCTTATTAGTCCCATTATAGTTGGTGTGGACTTAATTTTAGAACTGTATTTGACTTAGTATATCACCTAATTACATGTATAACTGTTAGGTATAGGTTACACTTAGGTGAGAAAGTCTATAGAAGTTGTATAGATAAGAATGGATCAAGTTGGAGAATTTATCTGGAAACAAAGCAAGTATCAAGGCTGATTTATATATAGAATGGTATGCAAAGTGGATGATGATCTTGGCTTCAACTTGTGTATTACACCAACTACTCACTATTTGTCTTAACTTTAAAGCAAGAAAGAGAGTAGTAGATGAGGAGTGTAGCAACAGATTGTTGTGGCAACCACTAGACACAAAGTCCAATAGCTACACAAGCAAGTAAAGCTCTCAGTAGGCAATCAAGTGGGAAAAATCTCAAGAGAACTCAACAAGGAGTCTCTGCTAAATTAGAGTCCTATATATACAAAATATGCCTGGTCCATGCTACTAATAATTAAGCCTGCCCTATTGTTCATGCTACAATCTCATGTCTGCCTTATTTCCTACTCAAGGCCACTATGTTGTATACATGTGCCCTGATGTTATCTTCCAGATCCTTCCACTATATTCTAGGCCTATGACATCACATCATATGACATGTCATGTGACTGCAGTGTCACATGCCTCTTCATCATCCAAAGGAAAAATAAAAATTGTTAGTGTTCAAGTATCCCATAACACAGATAAGAGTAAAGAGTGTTATTAATCAATTCAATCATCATACTGAAGGCTGTACAGTATATCTACTAGCCTTAAATACAAGTACTAGTTTTTAAGACAATAACCAAGAAATGGAGGACAGAGGTGTTTACTATGAATATATGATATCTGCTAATACTGTGAGGAGCATCATGAGAGTTGTTAGATGTTCCCCAAGGTTGGTTGTGAAGTGATCAATGATAAAGTGAAGGCTTCTGATATACAGCAGAGAAGATGTGTGGAGTAGAGAAGAGTTGGGCATTATCCACAATAGAAGATGGATGTGTATGGATTAGTATATAACTCTCTCTAAATACATTTTTAATTTACAGTTATTTACAGTTGTCTACAGTTCACTATGTGACTTCTGAGTTATCAGAGGATCTCTTATTCATCACTTGCACCCCAATTTTGACAAGTATCACAAAAGGTTTTGAGTGACTCATTGTGAGTGAGTGCTGTGCCTGTCTTAGTCATGCTGTGCTAATCATGCTGTGCTAATCAACACCACAGTTCAGTCATGAGTATGAATAAGTGGAATGTTTATTCAATAGATTTCAAGATCATTACACAAATGAGCAAATATCAGGTTTATTGGTAAACTGTATGGATTCATCTGAATGGACAAAACACATTGGTATGGAAATATGAAAGAGGAATCGAATATTTGTTGCTGATGATGCCGTTTCTCGAGCAAAGGAACCTTTCCTTCCATAGCCATTTCCATCTTTTTTGAGACACCTCTGACATAGAATAACAATAAACTTGTAAAGAGTTCAATATGTACAATGAAATTCGTAGAGGAACTTCTAACTTGGACGCTGTGGTGTTGTGAATTAGGGAATTGGGCATGCCCAAGTATATTGATCTTCGAACTAAGTGTCTCTGTCACAAGGTTTCAAATCACAAATCAGTTGTTACCGTGAAGATCACCCAAGATCAGAAAATGTGTTTATAATACAATTCGCTAGCGAGATGGTCACGGCAAGCGTCTCAACTACCAGTGTAATGGTAGAGTTGAGTTTGAGTTATAAGTGTAAGGATCTTCTTACACTGTAAGGACTCACGGCATGATAACTCCTAACTGGTCTGCCGACGTTTGTCTCTACGTTCATCTCCAAGAGATGAGATTTCCTTTGATTTAATCACTTTAAATGGCCAAGTAAGCCAATTTCCGCCACTTCGCTGAATAGGTAGCCCCATGTCTTCAAGGAGATCATCAACAGCTTGTGGCCAGCTGTCGCACATACGTGGAATAAGAATCTTTTGGAGAATAAAGAATTCGTGAGACTCACGTCCAGAAGTCCAGACCTCCCATGTAACTTGCGTTAACCCATGAGCCCATGCGAGGATAACGCGTCTTCATCCATATCGCGCTCCGCTCCGCTTCACCCATAGCTTCCTCGACACTGCGTGGCAGTCTTAACTTGTCTTTGAGGAAATACGACGAAATCCAGTGTGCTATAACCTCATTTGTATAACCAAGATTGGCAGAGAACTATATTCATGGATGAATACAAGCCACTCATAGATTTGGTATAAATCGGTACATACCAGCGAACCAGCGATTGCAAAGTCACGTTGGAGAATATTCTTGGCAGGGACGATACCTCGATAGATAGACGTAACCCATTTTGGGCTCTCTGAATCTACTCCTGGAGCTCCATGGAGCGAGGGATAGTTCCAAGAATGCTCTGCATCACTTGTGGGTGCGTGCCTATTGATGCCAATAGCTTCTGCAGTTTGCTCTGACCCAGCTCAGTCTGGGGAATATTACGGATTTGGTGATCTGACTCACCGGAAAATATTTTGGACCACGATGAATCAAAACCTGTGGCCAGAATTACAGCACTTGCGGCGATTGATCTTCCATTGTTGAGAAGAATTGAACTACCGTCCTGTGAGAATCCGACAGCGCGCGCAGGAGAAATAACATCGATCTTCTTCAATGTAACCAAGGTATGATAACTATCTGGTCTGGGAGTCCCAAGGTCGTTTGTGCGGACTCCCCAAAAAAGAGAGTTGGTACTACGTAAAGGTGAATCACTGGGTAAGGCGAAGGCATCCAGCTATCAAAGTATGGTTGATACTAGATATTGAAAAGTCGTGATCATTGGTTACGCACTGAGGTATCCTGCATTTTGGCCCACATAAACCGAATGATCTTCCCGCCCAGTTTTGTTCCATGGAGGAAACGCCTTAATCTACGTTCAATGCGGAGATAGATACGACAAAAGTGATTCCGTACTCAAGGCGAGTTCTTAAATGAATATGCGGTGATAGGGTGCTGAGAAATCTACCAAAAGAACCATCAACCGCTCGACCTGCAGAAGTCATGGATCCAGCTCACCTGCTCCTTCGAATGAAGTCGGGGAGAGGAGCGCTCGTTGCAAGGAAACTGTCAGTCGTTTCAAAAACATTGCAGCACTTCACAGCCTTTCGTGTAAGCCTGACGCATATGCTAAGAAATTTGCATGTTAGAACAGAGCTGAAGGGTGACAAGGAAATGAGAGACTCTTGGGCTGACTTTCCGCCACCAATGACGACGACCGGAGCATTTTGTGTGCGGCCCCTGACGCTTTGTAAAATACGTTCTACATTTGCTTCGAACTTGGAAGAGTGAATTACGATTCCTCGATACTGACATTTGATCGCTGACTGAGGGGAAAGACAAGTCGGGATTTTGGGTTCGCTACAACCCTATAATGTAAAGCATGAGCTTGTAACCCACAGTCGGTCAATTTTGAGACTTGGTAGAAAATACCATCT
>JAJOHK020001398.1:0-13819 GCA_022457215.2 Leucocoprinus gongylophorus | reverse complement strand
AGCAACCAATAACCAGTAGTGATGATTATGGAGATATTTGCAGTAATCAGAGATTAATTGATAAAAGACTAGAGTGGGTATGACAAACCCTGTAGTATCATGAGCAAACATTGAACTTAGCAAACTCTAGTATTGAGGTTTCAAAGTTTGAAGTTTAGGATCTCCTGATATAGAAATAGCTGCTCTTTGTTGTATTTTTCTAAGTTCTTTGAGAAAATGTAAAAGTGGAGCTTTGTTGAAGAACTATAAAGAAAGTGTATAAAGTATGATAAAAAGAGCATATATTCTATAAAGTCTTTTTTAATGAGGAAGTAATTCTTATATCAAGTTTTCCAGTATTTTCATGTATTTTACAGTTGACAGAGCCTTGTTAGAGTAAAAGCTGATATGTTGATAAAAAGATAGCTTTTGGTTGAAGATAAAACTGAGATATTTCCAAATATCCTTTGGTTGTAAAATAGAACCTTCTAATGTACCAAGGTTGAGAGGAGAAGAATTAAAGTTTCTTTATGATCTTATAAATTTGATTTTTCTTTTATTTTTTTTCTTTTATTTCTTGAACAATAAAAGATATATGACTGTTGTCATATAACATATTATAAGCCTAGAACATTGTAAAAAAAACTAAAAAAAATGACATTAAAATACATATCTATAACATGTTAATCTTATAGTATATTTATGAATGACATGTAAACTTTAGAGTAGGATTATTTATCATAAGTATGAACTATGAACTATTTGTATAAATAGAATAACAATATATCAGAAACTCCTTGTTGAGTTTTCTTGTGATCTCTATGAGATTCTCACTTATAAGACTACTTAGTAATGCTATTGACTATCTTTGCTTAGTGGTTGCTATAATAGTAGAACTTAACTATTCTTTAAGAATACTACATTATATAGTCTTCTTTCACTTACTCTCTTATTATTCTTGGTATGTGACTAGCATAGTCAATTGCCACAAACTGTTCATAGCCAGATTCTAAGCTTAAAGAGAACTAGCTGTTTAGTATAGACAGTTGTGAATATCAGTAACCAAACCCAAACTACTAGTCAAACATACCTCATTGTTTAAGTGGATGGTGTTGAGTAATTTACATACATCTTTTTGAGTAAAAGGCTTATACTGTAAGTCTCTTTATGACTTGTTCACACAGAGTAACAATATTATCTAGTAAAAAAATGTCTAGTTTAAAGATTCTCTTAGAAATAATAGTGTAACAGTTTGATTAAGGCAATAGTCAGATAGTTAGTAGATAGTGTGAGATTGGGTAAAAGGAATACTAGCTAGCACTTATAGAGGAATATTTTTAAAAGAAATCATGTTTAAAGTTGTTAGATGTTATAGGGTAAAAACATTGAGAGGAGAAAAATAGTAGATAAAAGGAGAATTGGTGCTGAAGGAAGAAAAGATATATATGTCAAAGGATGAGGAGCTAAGAGTAAAGATAATTCAGCTATACCATGATACACTAGTAGCTAGACATAAAGACAAGTGGAAAACAATAGAGTTAATAATAAGAAACTACTGGTGGCTAGCAGTAACTAAGAAGATAGGAAAATATGTAGAGGAATATAATATGTGCTAGCAGATGAAAAACAGAATGGAGACATCAGCAGAAAAGCTGAAGTTGAGTAAGATTCCAGAAAAGCTATGGACACATCTAATAGTGAATTTCATTACAAAGTTACTATTAGTAGCTGGGAAAGATGCAATCCTAGTGGTCTGTAATAGGTTGTTAAAAATGACACATTTTGTAGCAACAATAAAAGGAACATTAGTAAAAGGGTTGGCAAAGCTGTTTAAAAATAACATGTGAAAGTTGCATAGATTGCCAGAAAGCATAATATCAGACAGAGGGCCATAGTTTGCAGCAGAAATAACAAGAGAGTTGAATAACATGTTGGAAATTGAGACAAAGCTTGTTACAACCTTAAACTAAAGCTCAGGTTGCACTTAGGCAAAAACTTGAGAAAGGATAAGGAATGTATAGAAGTGGTAAAGCATAAGGATACAGGATAGTATCTATGCTATATATATTAAGAGTACACGATGAAACAACAAGTAGTCTATGAAACAAATGAGTTATAAAGTATGAGGAGACAAGGAGAAAGAAATGAGGTTGTGGCACTTACTACATGAGGCACTGACTGAGACTACTTTAGCGCAGCCAATCATGTCATCATACCCTCAACCCAACTCTGTGTTGTATCCTCGAGGCATTGATCATAACAATACCCTGTTTTCAGCTTTCATGTCCTCATAAAATTAAATCAATACCTCCAATTCTCCAATTACATATATTACGACTGTTTTCTTGTTAGGACTAATAATGAGTTGATCCCTGTTATCGATTGCAATGAAAAATGGTTCATGCAAAGGTCCCCCTTGGAACATCTTAATAGTCATTCCGTTTCTTGATGTTTCTGTATTATTTTTATTGTCTACTGTTGGAATCTTGTTCTTTTCTAAATTAAAGCGATTGATAATAGGGAGGTGGTCGGAATATTCTTGTCTCAGTAGAGGATTTGACAAATTTCATGTGTTTGAGAAGATTATCAATCTTTTTATCAATGAAACTCGAACTCTTTGTTGAGGTTGACTCTAATATTTCATATGGCTTGATTAATATTACTTCTTCTTCTTCTACTCTTCCTTTTCCTTTGTTTTGTATTTCTTCCTTGATATATAGGTCTTGAATCTCTTGAATATTTTTATCCATATATTGGTTTCCTTTTCCTTTGTATTGATCCAATTTGTCGGCCAGCATCTGTTGAATTTGGAATGCCCTATCATTCATATCACTTTGAATCAGATATTGAAGGTCTTTTACTATCTGAGTGATATTTGTAGCATTTGTTGTTTGATTGTTGGTACTAGCCATCAAGATTGTTCCCTCTATTTCCATGACTGTCATATTTGTTTCTTCTGCTATTTCTGTACTTCCTGACTTCTTCTACCTTATATTCCTCTTCTTCATTAATAATTGTTGGTGGAGGTGCTGGGTCCTCATACTGTCCTTTGAACTTTGGCTCCATACATTGTGTCAGAAGGTCCTCGTTAAAGACGTTGTGAATTATCCATCCTTCTAAAAGATCCAGTTGAAATGCTTCTAAACCAATGTCTTTTGCAACCCTAAAAGGTTTGTATCTTTTATTGTCCAACTTCTTTGAGGGTCGATTCGATTGGATATTCTTGTTTTCCAACTACACATGGTTACCAACCTTCAGTCTTTGAGGGTTCCTTCTTTTCTTGTCAAATTGCCATTTTATATTCTTTTGTGCTTCTTCTATTGTATCTGTTACTTGTTCCCAGCTTTTTTGTAGTTCCTTTATGAATTCTTCTACTCATGGAATCTCCATTTACACCATGAGATCTTCTTTCCAAGAATGTCTTCCAAAGTTTAATTCGAATAGTGTTTTTTCAGTTGTTGCATATTTTTTATCATTATACTGAAACTCCATAGCAGCTAGCCAATTCATCTAATCATCCTGTTGGTAATTCACATAATGTCATAGAAACATTCCTATATCTTGATTGATTCTTTCCATTTGACTATCTGTTTAGAGATGGTATGCTATCGATAGTTGTCTCTTCATTCCCAGTACCTTTGTGAGTTTCTCCGTGAATTTTGATGTAAATTGCAGTCCTCTGTTGCTTAGGATTTTTCTGGGTATTCCATGTAGTTTCCAGATTTCGTCCCTATAGATTTTTGCGATTTCTTCTAATAATATGTTCATTGTTATTGCTTTTAGTCTGATTATCTTTGTAAATCAGTCTACAATGATCACTATTGCATCCATTCCATTTGATTTTGGTAAGGATCCTATAATATCAATGCTGATATCTTGCCATGGTCTTTTTGAAATTTTCAATGGATATAATTCTCCTTCCTTCCTTTAGTGTTAGACTTTGTTCTGTTGGCATTTAAAGCATCTTTGTATATATTTCTTGATATCTTTATTTAACTCTGGCCACCAGTAAGTTCTCTTAATTAATTCTAGCATCCTATGTTGCCCTGGATGTCCCACATCTGCCAAATCATGATTTTCCTTCAGAATTTCCTTCTTGATCTTTCTATTGTTCAGTACATAGACTCTTCCTTCCATGTATACCACTCCATCTTCTTCCTAGGTTAGACCGTCCTCTTTCTTCAGTACTTGAACAACTTCTTTCTCTCTTGTCATATTTCTTTTGATTTTCTTGAGTATATCGCTTTTTTCTATCATCGTTCTCCTTTGAATCATTGTGATTTCTGCTGTCATCTTTCATTGTCATAGTTTGTCTTTCAAGAGTTGAACATCTTTGTTGTCTTCTTTAGTGTTCACTTGATCTTTCCTTGAAAGGATATCTACCTTTGTGTTTGTCTTTTCCAGTATATATTTCAGTGTGAAGTCATAGTCTTGCAGCTTTAGATACCACTGATGTCATGAGACGCTTTGGACATGGACAATTTTTATTTTCTTTTTCTTTTATTTTCTGACTTTATAGGAATTTTGTTTTTCTTTTCTTTTCTTTTCTTTTAGTAACGATGAAGAGGCACGTGACAAGGAAGTCACATGACAGGTCACATAGTGTGACGTCATAGGCCTAGAACCTGGTGGAAGAATCTAGAAGGTAACATCAGGGCACATGGAGTAGGCACGGTGGCCTTGTGTAAGAAGTAAGGCGAGCATGAGGTTGAAGCATGGACTATAGGGCAGGTTTAATTATTAGTAGCACGGACCATAAACCATTTGTATAAATAGGACCTTAATTAAGAAGAGACTCCTTGTTGAGTTCTCTTGTGAATACCCACATCATACTTCTACTTTGAAGTTTACTCGTTAGTGAGATCATTTGTCCTTTGTGATAAGTGGTTGCCACAATAACTGAGCTTGTTGTCCGTTCAGCTTGTGAGGTTCTCTGAAGTATTTTAAGTTTTCATGGTCTGTCCAAACTTCAAAGGGTTTCTTTGCATCCAACAAATATTGTCTTTACTTGGTTAAAGCCTCCACTATTGCCAGTAGCTCTTTATCGTAGATCTCGTAGTTTCATTCTGCTGGTTGCATTATTCTTGACAGGAAAGCTATTAGTTTCCATTTCCCTTCTTATTCTTGGGATAGAACTCTTCCTATTGTATGGCCTGATGCATCTGTTTCTACTCTGAATTTTCCCTCTCTTCTTGGTAGAGAAAGAACTGGTTGACTCATGATCTTTTCCTTGAGTTCCTCAAATGCTCTTTGATGTTCTTCTTCCCATTTCCATTTCTTCTTGCCTTTCAGTTCATTTAGTAGTCTTGCTGTGTGACTGAAGTTGTGAATAAATTATCGGTAAAAATTGGCGAATCTAAGGAAACTCAACATCCTTGACTCTTGTTGGTGTTTTCTACTCTTTTACTGCCTTTATCTTCTCTTGTTTCATTTTGACTTGTTCTTTTCCAACTACTACCTCTAATATAGGGATTTCTTCCATGTTGAAGTCATATTTCAATCATTTGAAACACAAATTGTGTTTCTCTGCTATCTTCAGAAATCTGATCATTTGTTCTTCCAGTTCTTCCATTGTCCTTGCTGGTATCATAAAGTTGTCTATGTAGTTTGCTAGTACACCTTCATGAAGTAACTCTTGGAAAATGCTGTTCATCATCCTTTAAAAGGTTCCTGGTGAATTACATAATCCAAAGTATATTACTTGAAGTTCGAATAGTCCTTTGTTGGTCAGGAATGCAGCCTTTTACTTGTCTCCTCCCCCTTTGATTTGTACATTATTGTATTTCCAAATCAAATCCAATTTGTTGAAGTATCTTGCTTCCTTAAGTTTATCAATTACTTCTCCAATCAGATATAGTGGCGTCTTGTTCTTGATCATGACCTGGTTTAACTTTCTGTAGTCTTAAACCAACTATAGTGAACCATTCTTTTTTGGAATATAGAAACAGGGTGCTGCATATCTTAACTTTGATTCCATAATGAGTCCTGCCTTAAGTTATTCGTCTAGCCATTGGTTTAAAGCTTCTTTCTTTTTTAGTGTCATTGCATAGGCTTTTGCATTCAATTCCTTTAGGACTTCATCCATCATATTTATCTCATGATCCCATTCACGTCTTTCTGGTAGTTTTTTGAACTTCTTTTTGTTAAATAGATGTGTGAATAGTTGAATGTATTCCAGTAAATCTTCTAGGTTCATCTTATCTAGTTTCTTTCTAATTTTCCCATTGTCCTGTTCCTTATTATCCATTATTTCTGTTGCCTTGGTTCTCCTGGATTTAAATTGTATGTCTTTATGTTTCATTGTACAATTTCCTGGACATCTTGTGAACTTGATAATCTTGTTCTTCCAGTTGATGTTGTAGACTTGAAACCTTAGTGTTGGTTCTGAGACTAAACCTTATACCAGGTTGATACAAGAGAACTCAATAAGGAGCTCTTACTAATATCTATCACTATATATACTATCCTGTCCTAGTCCATGCTACAACATTATATTACTGACCCTAAAGTCCATGCCTCTTCCTCATGTCCTATTACTCATCTACATGTGTTTTCCATAAGGCTACCATACTTCCTACATGTTCCCTGACATCATACCCTCTTCTCTACTCTATTGTCCTACGTCATCACTCTTCATCTCCATTGTATATATGTACACCATGTGTGCACCATGAGAAACCCTTGTCCTTTGATATCACTCCTAACCCTAACTCCTATTCTAGACTCTTCCTGATCCTTCTAGACCCTAAGTCCTTCCAGACTGCTCTAGACTCTATCACATGACTTCCAGGTCACATGCCTATTTCTTATCTCTCTTCCGTTGTAGACTAATAATTATAATACTTATATATGTCTAGCTAATCCTAACTCTAGCCAAAGTCTGTCCACACACTTGTCTTATAACAGTTAACTTCCGGGTTATGTTTGACCAACCAGTCATGTCCTAGGAACATGTCTGTTCCATCCAGGTCTGTTACTGCTGCTTCCAAAGTTTTCTTGTGTTCATTGATTTTAATTTCTAGAGGTACCACCTTGGTTACCTCTCCATTCTTTGTTTTATCAGCATTGAATACTTTAAAAGAGAAGTTTATTAGCTTGGTCTGAATTCTTTTGTCTTTGACCAGTTATTCATCAATTCCGGTATGTATGCATCCAGAATCCACTAGTACCTTCACTTTCAACTTCTTGCCATTCCTTGTCTTGATGTTTGCTTATACGTTTAATTCTTTCTTTCCCTTACTAGCTCAGCAATTTGGAATAATATATTTATTATTCTAGGAATTTACATGGGAGATCTCTCATACTGTGCCTACTCAAGATCTTTGCTAAAACTCTGTTCATTCTGTTTATCTTCATTGTCTGATCTTTCTTGTACCTTTCACTTCTTCATCATCTGTTTTCCTTTGCAATCTTTGGCAATATGCCCCTTCTTGTTGCATTTGAAACATGTTTGTGTTTCTTGTTTCTTCCTTTCTGATCAGTATTCTTTTGCCATGTGGCCATACTTGTTGCAGTTGAAGCATTTGGGCTTCTTATCTTTGAAGTTATTGTTGGACTTCCCAATGTCCATTGGTTGTTCTCGTCCTTCATAAATTGTTTCTGTGCTGGTCTTATAGTCATGTCTTCCTTCCATGGATTTGTATCCTTGTCCTACTGATGTGATTACTACTTTCCACTTCTTAAGTGTCTTAGGCATTGCTATAAGTAGATAACCTAGTATTGTCTTAATAATATTATGTCGAACATTCTTCTTTAATAAGAATATGGCATGTAAATTGTCTGTATTTGTCTTTATGACCAATGCTTTGAATTTGATTATGAAGTCTACAATGTGTTTCTTGCCCTGCTTAAATATTTCAATTTTCCATTCTACATCTGCTACTTTGCTCTTATCGCTGAATGCTGTCTTGATTTCTTTAACAAACTCTTCCCAGCTTTGGGTATCATTGGTGTCTTCTAGTTCGTCAATCTTCTTCTATACATAAATTCCTACTACACCCTCTCTGAGTTGGGCTAGTACTGCTGTAATTCTTTTGTCGGCTGCAACTACTCTGTTGCTTTTGAGAAATAAGCAGATTCTCCTCTACCAGTCTTCAAATTTCATTTGGTTACCATCAAACCACCCTGGGTCTGGTACCATATTCTTTGGCAATCCTGCCTGGCTGTTCTCTTGGCCTATTACTTCTATTGGTGCTGGTGCTAGTGCTACTGACATTTCTGTATCTGTTTGTTTGTCACTTGTGCTTTCTTCTGAGGCCTCAATCTGTAAAGATCCTAGTCATTCTAACAATGCCTCGATATTATCTGTTCATTTAGAACTTGTTGTGGTTCTTCACAACAGGTAACTCTATCTAGTTTTGTCCTTAAGTTCATCTCTTTTACACCTCTCTTGGAAGGTGAGCTTATCAACACTTTTCCAAATGTTATGACCTTAAGCTAAAGCTCAGGTTGCACTTAGGCAAAAACTTGAGAAAGGATAAGGAATGTATAGAAGTGGTAAAGCATAAGGATACAGGATAATATCTATGTTATATATATTAAAAGTACACGATGAAACAACAAGTAGTCCATGAAACAAATGAGTCATAAAGCATGAGGAGACAAGGAGGAAGAAATAAGATTGTGGCACCTACTACATGAGGCGTTGACTGAGACTACTCCAGCGCAGCTGATCATGTTGTCATACCCTCAACCCAACTCCATGTTGTAACCTCAAAGCATTGATCGTAACAAAGCTGTTAACATCATTCTATCTACAAATCAACAGCCAAATAGAGAGAATGAATCAGAAACTGAAACAGTATCTAAGATTCTTTGTAAATCATTAGCAAAAGGATTAGCTTGAATAGTTAGCATCAGCAGAGTTTACAACTAATAACAAGGTACATTTGACAATTAAAGTATCTCCATTTATAGCAAACTATGAAAGAAAACTGAGAATGGGAATAGATATTAGAAGAAGGGGAAAAATAGAGAAGACAATGGAGTTTGCAGAAAGGATAAAAAAGATGCAGGAGAAAGTGAGAGTAACATTAAAAAGAGTACAAGAGAAAATGAAACAACAGGCTAATAGAGAAAGGAAAGAAGTAGAGGTATGGAAAGCAAAAGATAAAGTAATGCTAAGTATAAAAGATCTGATATTTAAAGAAAGACTGGCAAGAAAACTAGTGGATTGTTATGTTAGACTATATATCATTGACAAAGTAGTATCAACCAATACAGTTAAATTATGACTACCTGTCTTAATGAAGATCCATCCAGTGGTAAATATTAGTTGAATAGTATGATACAAGGAGTGAGTAGGAGGGCAGAAGAGGAAAGAAGTGAAACCAGTAGAGGTGGACAGAGTAGAGAAATAGGAAGTAGAAAAAATATTAAATAAAAGAAAAGTGAGGGAAGTAGTAAAATACTTGGTATGGTGGAAGAGATTTACAGTGGAATATAATAGTTGGGAGAAGAAAGAGGATTTAGAAAATACAAAGGAAATAGTAGCAGAATTTAAGAAAAGGATAAATATGGAAGTCAGAAGACAGAAAAAATTAAAGATGGTAGAAGAAAAGGATTTTAAAAGAGGAGAGTTACCAGGAAAATATATAGTAAAAATGTTGTACAGATAGAACAATAGAAAATTTGAAAATAAATACTTAAAGAGACTAGAGAGGAATCGGAAAAAGTAGAAGGGAAAAGACAAGATAATATAGGGAGATAAAATAAGTTCCTCTGGGAGTAGAAATCTTAAAGGGAGAGTACTGTTAGACTTATGAAGTATAGACCCAAGTTTCTTTTAATTTTAATTTTAATTTAATTTAATTTAATTTCTCTTAGTTTCTATTCTGGGAACAGGGGTTAGGGCTTAGTATGACATAATAGTTACAAGCCATGTAGTAACAATAGAAGAATGTAGAAGGTTCTGAAAAGATAATGTTATACAGCATATTTAATACATGTTAATCTTAAGACAAACACATAGTTATTTAGGGTAGGCTAAAGTAGTAGTAGCACAGACCATGGGGTTTTAGTATATAAGATAGACAATCCTGTACAGAGTTCTCTATTGAGTTCTCTTGTATTAACCCTAATACAAGGTCTTATTCACTAATCAACTCTAAGATCTTTGAGTTATAACACTTTCATAATCTTCTCTATATCATATAATTATATGACCTATAACTATAACAGTTGTCATGTCTTTTATTATGTTTGTAACATGTGTAATAGTACTTCTTTACCTAAATCCAAAATAAATAAAATTAAAAATAAAAGAGAAATAAAATAAAATAAAAACCAAGTCTATTATTCACAACTCTGACAAAACTGCCTATGCTTCTTTCCTCCTACTACTATCTTGTGTAGTTAGCACTCATAGGAATAGAAGTATTTTATACTGTCTTCTTTATCTCTTTCTACCTTGAGCAAGTTAAACATGAAATCAAAATAATCCACTAGCAAGACTCTGGTGTCATCACCTTTTATATACCCTAGTCAAAAGAAAACTAGAAATAAATCTTCAATAGACTAGAACACAAATATTCCTGAAGTGCCTGCCTCACCCTAACCACATATTCCCCCAATTGGTGAACATATATCATTGCCTCATATCTCTTTGGGCTCTAATGGCAACAGTGAAACAAATGTAAGCACTTCTGCTCCTTCAGTTTTAAACTATAGTAACAATTAACCAGCCATCATTAGCTTCTGGGATGGAGCATTTTATATATTATCTATATTTAGAACTGAAGAAACCAATGTTAGAGATGCAAAGAATATTCATGAATCTCTTAGTAGGATCATTGAGTATATCAAATACCATCCAGTTGAGAAAAAGCCACTATCTGGGGAGTTTGTTCTTGTTGTCAAGAGCCTCTGGGATCTCATTGAAACAATATTCGTCAATAAGTAGGATATTCTCATTTTTGACAACCAAGCATTCTTGAGCATGTGGAAATGCTTCATGGAAAAAATCATACTATTTTTCAATAAAATGGAAGTGTTGAAGAACAATTTAGCTAAGAATTCATCATGTTCTATGCCCCCTAATCCTCCATCTTCTAGCATGGTTTTCTCCCCCCCTACTGTAAATATGCCAGTTATTATAAACTTAAATCCTTAGAGTTGAATAAAAGAACAACTCTTGTATTGAGTAACACAAGAGAACTTGATAGAGATCTCTTTACAAAGTAGTCTACCTTATATACTACTACCAATGGTCTGTGCTCACTACTGTGCACCCTACCCTAATCGACCATGTGTAGAACATGAGGCCAACATATGTTATCCATGTTGTATGATGTCACTTGTTCTAGATCCTTCTACTAAGTTCTCTTACATCTCATGATCTGTCTTGTGACTACGCTATCAGATTGTAACTGATGTGACATCATGACCAATCAACTCTAACCCTAGTTATTCTAAAAATAGAAAATAAAAAATGAAAGAAAAATAAAATAAATCAAGTCCATCTTCTTCGATCTTGATATCAGTAGCTTCTCTCCTCCCAACAAAATTGTTGATTTAGTAGTCAAGAAGGCTCTGAAACATTTGACTGTGAAGAAGTCTTATGCATAGGCTTCTAAATCAAACACATCACAGAAGATTGAAGATGTTTTGCAATTAAAAGAAGCATTTCCCTCTTTGTCATGTTGTGGCAACTACTAGACACGAAGTCCAATAGCTACACAAGCAAGTAAAGCTCTCAGTAGGCAATCAAGTGGGAAAAATCACAAGAGAACTTGACAAGGAGTCTCTGCTAAATTAGAGTCCTATATATACAAAGTACACATAGTCCATGCTATAACCTTATATCCATCTCATTTCCTACTTAAGGCTACTATGTTGTATACATGTGCCCTGATGTCATTTTCCAGATCTTTCTACCATGTTCTATGCCTATGACATCACACCATGTGACCTGTCATGTGACTGCAATGTCATGTGCCTCTTTATTGTCCAAAAGAAAAGAAAAAGAAAAATAAAATCAATATAAAATCAGAAAAATAGAAAAAATAAAAATAAAAATTGTTATTGTTCAAGTGTCCCATAACATGTCAGTAGATGAAGTGGAAAAGATTTTGAAAGCTAAGGATAGTGGCAAGGACATCAAAAAGTCCAAGATCAACATAATAATAAAAAAACTATTGAGAAGGGAAATTATTGTTCCTATGACTAAATTCAATACTGAGTCAATTGTCAACTTAGCTCACACTCACATCACTAACATCAATAAATGTCTGAAGAACTCTAAGTCAGATATCATAGCTGATTTCATTCATATCAACAACAATGGAATTGTTATCACAACAAACAAGCCTACAAACAATCTTGATTTGTCAACAATCGAGAAATTCTTAAAGAACATTAACAATGTAAATCTGGATTCAATCAAGAGTTTCTGTCTTCTCAAGTTCAAGTTGTATATGAAAATTGTTAAACTTTCCCATAAACTCGATCAGGAAGTTATCACTCCTGACTTCATTAAAGGTGTTCTCAAAGAATCACACCTATTCAAGGATGTCGTACTTGCATCAAAGCCATGCATCATCAAAGCATCCTCTAAATTGGATATAGCAGTGGTTTGGATAGATATTTGGGATTCCTAGAATGGATCTTTAGCTAAGAACATCATCAATTGTTGTTTCAACATTGGATGATTCATCATGACCATTCGAGGTATGAATATGAACCTGAGTATTCCGTAGTGCAAGAACTACTGGAAATAGGGCTACTTAACACTAAGTTGTCATTTGCATATCTCCAGATGTGCCAAATGCTATAGAGCACATGTTATCAAACACTACAGAGAGAAAGCATGGTGTTGTATGGAAAACAAGAAAGCAAATAGAGTAGCTACCAAAGAGAGTGAGCCTTATACTCATGTCTTCAAGTGCATGAATTACAAAGGAGACTATCAAGCAGGCAGCTTTAGCTGTCCTTATTGGTATAACCATTTCAACAGAGAGTGGCATAGTAGGAAATGACAGGAACTTTTTCAAAAGTAGAGTACAGTAAATATAGCAATCCTGTTAATATAGTATAGTTGGTTTTTTCTTTTTCTTTTTCATTTTCATTTTCTTTTAATGTTGTTTGCCCATCAATATATTGTAGCTACTTTGTAGTTACTGTGGTCTGCCATTGTGCCCCACATTACAAATTGTTAACTTCAAAAAAAAAAAAAAATTCACAACTCTGACAATGGTATATTATTCTCATGGTATAAACATATTGAACTCAATAGATATCACATGTAGTTTAGAGTAGAACTTGTATAGTAGTATATATGATATAGAAATATATTGGAAACTTCTTATTGAGTTCTCTTACAAGACTCTTTGCAACTAAGACTACTTGTATATACCTTCAACCATCACTGATTAGTGGCTATTACAACAATAAATTTTAAAGTAGGTTAGTTGTAGATGTACAGACCACAGTCTGTAGTATATAAGTAGTTCATCCAACTCCATTGAGTTCTCTTGTGTTACTCAATACAAAAGTTGTCTTTTGTCTGAACTCTAGAACTTAACTTTAGTCTCAAGACTAGAGCTTATAACCTATTGAAGTAATATACTCAGCCACACAGATTCTATGTGTATAGCTGTTCACATGTAATGTACTACATACTAAGTTAATTTACTAAAAGTATCAAAAGCTTGACATTGAGCTCACCTCAGCCACATAGATCCTATGTGTATAGCTGAGATTTGCTTACATTAAAGTATCTCTTTTATAAGTGAGAAAAATTGAATAAGAACTGTAAAGTTCAAGTAATAAAATTGGCTGGCATGAATCAACAAATGATTCATCTGGCAGTGTAGATTGGTCTACTCGAACCTCACCAACAGTA